>OZ022259.1:45839118-46117410 GCA_963978905.1 Trichostrongylus colubriformis
TTTCAAAATAAAAAATGTGTCTTCATGATGAAAATGATCATCACTTTATCAAGTTTTGATAAATCATTCCCGACAGCAAATACACTGCCCTCAGTTATCGCCAGTAGCCAGCAAAGTGTGCACCGCGGTTTCATATTCGTTATATTGTTTCGACCCTTGACTTCTCGTGTAATTGACTGTCGATCTATGTCGACCCCTAGCTATCGACCTCATTAGTCAACCACATGTGGTACGGCAGCCAACCGTCAGGAATAGGTCTCATGCTATGTTTGGCGTTTATGGATACAAGTAAGGTCTGAGGAACTGTTTCTTAAGTTGTTATGGTTCAGACATTTTCAAGTGCTTTACTATTCCTGTGCACCTATGTGATCATATAAACCAAAACCGCGTACCATTGCCCCCCTGCTCGCGACCGGGGGGCCGAGTTTATTAGAAACCGGTCGAATTAGCGCAGAGCGCACAACGATGCATTTGCAAACGTTGTGTTTGACGGGGATCCGAACCCCTGTGGTTCCCACATCAGGAGCGTACATGAAACGCAACCACCCATCTGCGCTATTCGACCGGTTGCATATGCAGACAAATCGACGGCCCTTATGATAACGGCTGAGCCGGCTGCTAGTCCAAGTTCGCATGCCGTGACATTAATCGATTCGTTACGTGTTATGTCACGTCATAATCATTCACTGTGCATTCGATCGTTATAGGTGAAATGATACGTGGGGCAATGAACGCGGTTTTGGTTTATATGATCACATAGGTGCACAGGAATAGTAAAGCACTTGAAAATGTCTGAACCATAACAACTTAAGAAACAGTTCCTCAGACCTTACTTGTATCCATAAACGCCAAACATAGCATGAGACCTATTCCTGACGGTTGGCTGCCGTACCACATGTGGTTGACTAATGAGGTCGATAGCTAGGGGTCGACATAGATCGACAGTCAATTACACGAGAAGTCAAGAGTCGAAACAATATAACGAATATGAAACCGCGAGTGCACACTTTGCTGGCTACTGGCGATAACTGAGGGCAGTGTATTTGCTGTCGGGAATGATTTATCAAGATTTGATAAAGTGATGATCATTTTCATCATGAAGACACATTTTTTATTTTGAAACGGTAAAATTCAGGGAATATCCATAGCGTATGGAACAGTAACGAGTCCTTTTTCTCTCATAGATTTATGTCTGTCCTGATAGTGGAATGTGGTCACTATTAGGCTTTGACGAGATTATGAGCTTGAAATGTTCCTGTGTTTGTATATTTAGAGCTAAAAACGAATGTGGTGCTCACCTCGAGAGCTTATTCTCAACTTAAGTAGAACCTGTCATCACCACTTCCTGATGCGGTTGAAACAATGTATTTTCCTCGAAATGGAGCTTTGAAAACATGACAAACTCGATAAAAAAAGTAATTTTTAAAACCCATTTTCTAATTTGAAACTGCTGAATTCTAACATGCGGGATACCATTATGATCACGAGTTCATGCTCTTTTCGGATACCTGATTATTTTTGACTATAAAGCTTTTATTCTGAAACTCACAGATGAAGTGGAGGGTTTACGACTCCGTCGCGTCGTCGAAAATAGCCTGTGGTGAAATTGGGGCTGAATTTGCGAAAACCTCTAAAATAATGCTAAAGGAGTCGAGAAATGCAGAAATTAGGCAGACCATTCCATTCGTCGCAATCAGAGCTTTCTATTGGTACCATTTTCAACATATTTGGGGATTTTTGAAGAAAGTTATAGCAAAAAGACGGGAAAACCATGGGGTTAACGATTTTGGGCGTCGATTGACCATGAATTAGTGGCGGTATTGTACAAGAAATCCAAAAATAGGGATGATTATTGACATAACAATCTTAAAGAGCCAGAGATGATAAAGATGACTGAGAGATTGTGTAAAAATTCAAATTTCAAATATTGTGTTTTATATTAAACACGTATAATACGAGTTCACTGACAGTGGAATGGGCCATGCATACACATTCTCCTTTCTAACCCTTGGTTTATCGTCAATACCTATTGGGGAAATCTTTCATTTTATTCCATCATTGAAACAGTTATTTTTTGATCGTATTTTTTATATTTTTCTGTCATATTTCTCATTAATTTTCCAGTCCAATAAGAAGAATATTCAAGAAATTGTTCATACGCATTTCCACTACAGTAAGTCCTTATTACGTGATATCAGCCTTTGATCGCATTCAATACTTTTTGGAATGCTGCCTTCCAAGCACAACTGCTTTATTCTTTTCCTAATTTTGTAATTAGTATGTATTTATAACCTTATAGGATTCCTCATAGGATTCCCTATAACATTCTCGATCAAAATGGAAACATCGTCTAAGCCTTAATAGTAGAAAACTGGGCTCAGTCGGCCTTGTATGGCAACTGGCCCCGTGAGAAAATATAAAACCACCAGTTGGCTGGCGCACACTACTGTGCGCGTAACATCATGGTGCCAGTTGGTCGATCGGAATTGTTTTTTTATAAGTTTACCCATCACCCATGACCACATCACGTCCCGCCCATTGTGAGCGGGTTCTCCCTCATTTTAAATGTGTTTAAGATAACTTGGCCATTGGTCATTTCTGCCGATTTCTCTGGTCTCAGGGCTGCATTAGAAGCGAGTAATAAATTTTTGTTGCACTGCCCCCGCTCAGAGTGTGCTCCGCCCACTGTGCCCAGGCCTCTTTCAAGACTTCAAAAAAGTCATTCCTGACCATAAGCCATCTTTTCCCCACGTTTAAGTCGTAATGGAACCCAGTCTACAATTTTTGGTCTGAAAACGGGACGTTCCAGTGCACGCCCTGCCCACCAGGGGGCGGGGCTTACCTTGGTCCATGCGTGGTCTTTGATTAATGTCCCATGCCCTACCCATACCACACTTTTCCCCATCTCCACAGGTCGTTTATCATATAATACCTGATTTCGTGACAGGCAAGCGGACGGACGGACGAAGCGTTTTATATATAGTAGGCACTTACTTAAAGGAATCGTCCACGGAAAATGAGTTTTTGTGTTACCCATATATTTATGTTGTATTTGCCTAATGTTGGCCTCATGCAAAATTTCACGCGAAAAAGTGTGAATCCGGCTGAGATACAGCACCACAAAGTGCGGTCCCAGTGGGCGGGGCCTCTGTGTAAAAGCCTCGTACCGCGTCCGCCGTGGTCTGAGACGCATTGTAGGAACAGAAGGTTACGTAAACAGTCCCACTCTCCGTTCCCAACGGCGGCGGAAGACAGGACGGAGCTTTTACACGGAGGCCCCGCCCACTGGGACCGCACTTTGTGGTGCTGTATTTCAGCCAGATCCACATTTTTTCGCGTGAAATTTTGCATAAGGCCAACATTAGGCAAATACAACATAAATATATGGGTAACACAAAAACTCATTTTCCGTGGACGATTCCTTTAAAGCACACTTACTGTGGGTTCAAGTAAGTCAGCTCCCCCTTGAACAGGTAGATACTTATAAAAGTATGCATGCTAAACCACGGTCGAGCCTGGCATTGAGAGAAATTTTCGAATTTATGGGCTCTCTCTCCTCTCCGTAGTCCCACAGGTACTCATCACGAGCGGGGACCGCTTGACCGTGCCTAGAACTTTAATTGCAGTGGTCAGTAGACCACCGATTCTGCGTCTATATAGCCCCTTCTTTCCGTCTAACCAATTTACAGTCTCTGGTCTCTCACCAAACGCTTTCGCTATTGAGAGCAGCAGGGAAAGTAGTTTGAGCTGTTTCCTAACTTTTTTTCTTCGCTACGTTACCATTCAGAACCTGCTTTCATCGTAATGAGTGCCCCAATCCCACCGATGGCTTATCTTTACCGTCACAGCAAAATTACGTGGTATTATGAGAAGATTTGAAAAAGTTCCGTCGTTGACAAAAAAGTCTATACGATAATTTTTCAAAGACACCGCTAGGGATAGTTTTGGCAGTTCGTGGAATAATTCTGGAATACCAAGAAAGAGGTGAGCAGTGTGTAACAGTAGAGAAAGAACGCATTAAAATGGTCGAGAACCCAAAACCTCGTTTTCTCATTTTCTTTCGCCCTTCGGCAATACTAGCCGAGCTAAATGCAGGAGCTAAGTCAGTTAGTCTGCGAATGTTATCCCGCCCTTGCAGCAACTCGCCCAGCGGATGTGAGACAGCGTGACTGCCGGCGGTGCGGGACTGCGATAAAAACTCGAAGGCGCACTTTCTTAGCGGAACTTCGCCAAATAGACTCTTCTAGACTGTGATGTTCGTTCACGGAAAATACGCCTTCCTAGTTCTCATTTTGCCCCTCCTCCTGGCGGTGCCTTCAAGGAGCCATGTGGGCATGAGCATGTGGGCAAGCCAGATGGTTTTGCCAGTCTCATTGCGCTACTATGAACTCGAATTAGTCAGGAGGAACAGGAGGTATTATAGCCATTCAAGCTTCGCAAGCTTGAAGAATGGGATCAGCTCAGACTCACGATGTCTTGATTCTTTGCATGGCAGTCAATTGTTAAGTTCAGTTTTATACGAAACAAAACTGGCATGGAGCAGAAAGCAGGACATTTTCCTGTGAAATCCGTCACAGTTGTGAGTCTAGGAGAAGTTGAATCTACAGCGTCCGCCTCGAGTTAGAACGCATATCGAGAAGTGCTGAGAGAGAGGTGGGTTGCGTGGGTGACGGCCAGAACACTCGAATCGGGCCACCATGCCACGCGAATTTGTCACCATGCGTGATATATACCTTTATGCCTTTGTTGTAAATCGGCAGCGCGCGAAGAAGCGTGTCCGTGCGCTCTGCCCCATTGCGAGTGTCTTGGCCTAAACACGATCATAACATATGTAGTACTGCATAGTACTGGGGAGGCCTATGAAGAGTAGGGCATGGTACTGAAATGAATTCTCCCGAAATTCTGCTGTATTTTGATAATCATTCCAGACCCCCTGGACGGAGGTGGTGCAGTGACAGGTGGCACACACCCCGCTCTCATGGTGCGGGGATCAAATTCCGCATCAACGCCCGCCCAGGCCACCCAAGCCTTCCATCCCTCCGTGGTCGGCAAATTGGTACCAGACTCGCTGGGAGGATAAAAGCAGTGACTTGTACATCGGCTGGCCACCGAAGTCATTGTACAGGCCACATCACATTCATCAGCCATCACGATTCTGTAAGGAACTAGAATGTGTGGCGCATCCCAGGAAGGGATTGATCAACGCCAAAGCTTTATCCTTTATCCTTTAACTTATTCTAGCCCCCCCCCCCCCCTCCCGCCCTTGTCGTTTCCATGCGCAACTTTATCCTTTATCCTTTAACTTATTCAAGCCTCCCCCCCCCCGCCTTTGTCGTTTCCATGTGCAACTTTATTCATTATCCTTTACCTTATTCTAGCCCCCCCCCCCGCCCTTGTCGTTTCCATGCGCAACTTTATTCTTTCCTTTAACTTATTCTAGCTCCCCCCACCCTTGCCGTTTCCATGCGCGATGCGTACCCATAGTTTGATTGTACATTTAGAACAGACTTTGTTGAGTTTTCTGTTGAATCAGTATTGATTAGGTAATCAGCGCTGACTTTCTAGATATCGGAAATATCTACGGTTAAAACTACTTAGCCCAGTCCGATTGAGAAGGTATACCTATTGAGCACACTTTGATGAGTACTGGTCACGCTCTCGTGGTTAGCGCAATACGTCAATCAGAAATTGTCCGGAAACTATACAGTGCGTTTCATAATTATAAGGTCACCCATGAATTTCAGGTTTTCTCGACAACACTCCATTGAGGAATCTTTTCAGTCTCATAGACGGATTCCTCACCTGAAATAACCCCCGTGTCCGATTTTTGGTAGCAGTCTCGTTTACCTTATGTTTTTAGGAGTACTTTTTTGTTTTTTGCACCGTTTCATAATTATAAGGTCACCCTGAAAAAAGAAAAAAGTTAAGGTCCCGGCAGGTCTGTGACGGTAGATTTGTCTTCCAAATACATCTTCGAGATACATATTCAATCGTCTTGTGGCTAGCTTCTATGTTCCAAGAGAAAAGCCCAGATTTGAGATTCTTGTGATGCTAGGCTCAGTTTGAGAGCCATTCCAAAAAGAATCGGAAGATACCTGTGCTCAGTTAGATGACATCTGAGAGATTCAATGTCTTAAGATGTTTTTCAGGCTCTGGATTCCCTCGTGAGATTATTACCATTAACGAGGAAGGGATTGTGGGGGCACTTCCTACAGCACCTCCTCCATAGACCTGATTTGTTTAGAGTTAAACCATCTTCAGTCTGGAACCACAGCGTGTACAGCAGCGAGGAAGGAGCAGAAACATCACTGAAGAATTAATGAAGTAGTTTCCGAGGCCTACAGCACACCATAGGGCGGAACGACTTCAATTCATAAAGTTGTTCTTGAGCCACGGATTGAACGGAACTGTATTTGTATGGCAGTTGCACCCTGCATGCGAATAATTCCATCCGAATTGTACTTTTGAGTCTGAAAATACTCTATTTGTATGGTGCTGACGGGTAGAGGTAGTACTAGCTTGGTCTGGGAAGTGCGTCGATCTAGCGGAGCCTCGGCAATTTTTCTGGGAGAAGGGTGATGGCCTGAGTGGTTTTCGGCAATGAGGTTGCATTGAACCTTGCCTTCGAAACCTGCAGAATGGACTCCAGAGACTGCTACAAGATCTTACGAAGAAATCAACTGCCTTTTGGAGCCGACCGGCTCTTCATAATTGTGTCTAGCAGCATGACAAGGCTGTTGTTCACGTAGGTCATTCAACGGAATCGTGGTTAAAGTTCCGAAATACGGACCTCCAGCAATAGATAACATGCAGTCTTGGTCTCAGCTCTATTGGGGAGATCTGGAAGACATCGCCACAAAAATATTTACCCCAATAATCGCCAGTTCTAGGAAGCAAAGCTGCTGAAACAGGCAATTGTTGAAGACTGGAACAATATCTGTGGTAAGGCTCTTCGAAATTTCCTTTCTACTTCCCCAAGCGGCTGGTTGATGTCGTTCTTAATCAGGAGGGAACCATAGATTATGAGCTCCTTCGAATGCGCTGTTAACTCTAGCAAATCTCCTCTTTCTTCGGAGTGACCTTATAATTATGAAACGGCACAGAAATCAGAAAATATTCATAGAAAAATCGGGCTATAAGGTAATGTCATCAAAACTAGTATGGAAGGGTTTTCTGTGGTGGGGAATCTGTAAAAAATACTTAAAAATTTTTTGGCTGGCTGTGTGTTCTGAAAATCGGAAATTTGGGGGTGACCTTATAATTATGAAACGCACTGTATTTTCCAGTTTTCATCTTTTTGTATTTGTAATGGTACATTAAAATATGATCAATAACAGTTATAATAACCAATAACATTTGCCAATGTGATTTTGACAAAGTAATTCATTTTGAAAAATGCCGAAGCGAACTACGGGAAAACCACCGTGACTGAAAAAGAGTGAGCCGTGTCATTGATGCTTTTTTCGTATTTACAAAACGGTTGCCAGTGAACCGATTACAGCAGCCATTAAATGATGGCAGCAACTTCACCATTAAATCGTCGGCAGCAATCTTCATAATATTGTAATAATATAACACCATAATACTATAATCATAAATACTATACTATTATAATAACATACTACGCCATAATGATATATCCTCAACTGCTTTTGAAATGCTTACGATACTTTTCCTATGGTATTTCAGTAATGTCCATGTCTTCTGTACGAAAACGTTGTCCAGTGAGCGGTATCCAACGAAATGTACCCGTGGATGTGGGAGTAAAACGGCTAGTAGTGGAAACACGACTGCAGCCGTTATTCGATTTGGATCAGTTCTCTTCCAAAGCCGAACTTGAGGAGGCTTTCATTGGCAGAGAGTGGGCATTCAGGTAGATTTTCATGCATTTGGTATTTTGTCCAGCTAGGCTATGTCTGTACTACCGTTGGCAATTTTCAGCTGAATGTGCAAGTAGGATGCAAAATTGTGTGCGTGGGTTATGACATTCGAACTGGGTCACCTTTTGCGGCGAGTTCATTGTTGGTCTTGTTGTGATTTTAGCGCTAAGAGGCGCAACAGGCGCCACTTCACATGACGTGACCCAGTCCGGGTGTCGCGAAGCACACCCCACATTTTCACTTCTAGGTGTCAGCCATTTCATTTACCAGCAATCGAATAGAACACAGCTTTGAGAACTTATATATTTTCTCATTTTTCTGTCCTTTTTTTCTTTTTTCTTTTCGCTTTGCTACTTGTCTTTGCTACTTGCTCCTCTTTGGCGCCTTCGTTTCTACACTATTCCATCTTTTTTTTTTGGGCCATTAGCAGTTGTACGCATGTTTTTATACCCGTAATTCTTGGGACAAATGTCATTTAGCGATGTCCTCATTGTAATGCCTTCATACTATCACTATTTCCGTACTTTACAGAGAAATCTATGAGGCTGCCGTCGTTGACAAGATTCCAGTGACAATTATCGAAGGTCGTAGAGGATCCGGTAAAACGAGTATCATCAATCAACTGATCCTCAACTCTTCTTTCTATTCAGCAAAGGTATGGTTAGGTTTGAGAATCGCTTTATAACCCACTGGCATTTACTACCGGCTCAATAGTCGCTCGCTAGAGCATTAGAAATTGAAGGAGTCTGCAATCGGATACTACTTATTTAGGCATTGTTCAGGGTTCGCGATTCATTCACCTGATCGATGCGTACCCTGTGCTTTCCGCATGTCTCGCCTAATTGCCCGATTCGTTTGATTGATACCTATCTTTTTCCTTTCGCTTGAGTGGCGCGATCGTCTCAATCATATGATCGATGTGCATATTTCGCTTGATCGATATGTATCTTTTCCTCTGCTTGCATCGCGCGAGTCACGCGAATCGCTAATTGTGAACAATAGCTTACACAGCGCTCAGGCACATATTACTACGTCTGTTGAGGCGAGAGCTCAGGAGCATTGTATTCGGTTATAATTGTTCGGAAAAAGGAATAATGTCACGCATAAAGGAAGCCTAGGATTTAAGTAGGCGTCACACCTTCCCACAGATTACAACGGAGACAACAGAAGCTCATTATTCTAGTCTATGGCTACTACTGTTCGTTTTTTTCTTGAGGCTGCGTTCATACTTACGCCGGCAGGGCGTGGCAGCGTTCGCAGGCAGCGAGGAACACTGGCACGGGGAAGGCACAGAGACGACGCAGGCGACGAGACAGGGTAGCACGGGCGGAGACGCAGAAACACGCAGCCACGCCCTGTCCCCCGCACAGCAAAGTAACGCGGCTTTCCTAAGACACTGCATGGTACTTCTCCTTTCACTATTTGGGATCCGGGTGTATGAATAGGACAGGAAATTCGTTTTGCAGTGTTCGTTAAGCGACGCGATGGTGCGAACTATGCGCGCCGTGTTAGATGGGTCCTAAAGTGATAACGGTGCTTTATGCTTCATTCTGAGTGTAATCGTTTCAGGACTCAACCAATACGGCGTTTATAATTCGCACCATCAGTCGCGCGCTTAACGCAGCCACGTAAATTTCCTGTCTTGATAGTATAGTACAACCTTTGGGATCCCATAAATTATTTGCTAATTGTTTCAAAGCGATTCTCAGCGCTACTAATTGAGTGTCATGAAAGCGAGATAACACTCCATTCGGGGAGGAGACTTGGACCTAGAGCATACGGCCATAACGCAGTTTTTACAAAAGCGCGTTTGAAGCGACGTAATAAAGCCCTGCCCCGCAGCAAACTACCATCTTTCGCAGCCTTCCACCTCTACGCGTCATGTACTGCGTATGACCACCACAGGGTGAGATTCCGGACACACCAGTGGGTCACGTCCACCGCCAAAGTTAGCGGTTGCCAAAGGACCCCATTTCTCGGTCCCTCTCCCGTTCAGTTTCCTTTTCATCACTACTACGCATATCTGCTTCATTTTCTTACGACTACATTTTCTTCTGTATTATCCTACCCCTGCTGTTGGTACCTGAGTAAAGTAGGAACTTGTTATGAAGGGCTGCTGAAGAAGTAGAAGTCGCAGTAGATAGAAATTAAAAAAAAAGAAGTTTCAGACGTCTGACACGATCGACTCCGGCTGTGTTCCTGATGGAGGCACCACCTGGAACTCTGCTAACTATGAATGGATGAGGGCTGTCGCCGCACGTCTCGTTGCCTTTCACATTTGTGACATACAAAGTGTTAGTCATTTTTATCTTCGTTTCTTTTACAACTCAGTTCGCTTAACTAAAATGAATTTGATTTTCTTTATTAAATGTTTTTTTTCCGTTTATATTTCTCCAGACTCCACAGTCCATGGCGGCTAGGTGATACAGGGGTGTGTGCCATTAGGACAGAAAATCCGCTTTGCGGCATTCATTATGCTGTGCGATTGTGCGAATTACGCGGGTCGTATTGGAAGGGTCCTCAAGCGATGGTGTTGCCCTGCTCTTTACAGTGGGCATAGTCGCTTCAGGACTCCATTGATAGGGCGCCCCTAGCTCACACCATTGTGTCGCGCGCCAAATGCGGCCACGCGGCTTTCCTGACCTAATGGCACATACCCGATATACCGCGGTCCATTCAGCGTGTTATCCTTTCGCCTACCCTTTCCTTTGCTATCAGCTCGCCGTGTTATCTTTTCTCGCCTTTCAAACATAAAACATGCATAATTTCTTTTTCGTACGGTAAAAGACTGTAGTTCCTAAAAATTTCTTGTTATTTTTTATATTTGTTATTTATCATGGTTACCACACAAATACAATACGTGGATGTGCATCACAAGAGTGCAAGAAGGTCATCGCGCGAATCGCCTCACCGCGTGCGGTTCGTTAAGACTTTGGCCAATTCGCAACGGGACCAGCAACGAAATTTCCGCGCGCGGTGAAACGATTCGCGCGGCGCAAATTGAACTTGGACCCTCATGACGCACATCCACAATAAGTGTGTTGAATGATGATACTTCTTTAGTCTTCATCCTGCTCGATACCGGAGTTTGTATGTAATCTTGGCGCATGGCTTTCCAGATCACCCATACTGAAAAGTTATGCGGACATTCTCAATAAGGTTGGTCATTCGCGTAAATTCTCCATAGCGAAGGAATTTGCAAAAAAGCGTGTTTAAATTGAAGCAAAATTGAAAAAAGATCGTGTTTGTCGGTAACAGTACAAAACAACTGTTGTGAAGAGCCTATAGTCTGCGCTACACGGACTAGGTCGCGTTTATAGTTTGCGGTGCCGGCGGCAGGGCGTGACTGCGTGTCTGTGCGTCATCTCTGTATCTCCCCTGTGCTATTCCTCCTCGCTGCTTGTGTGAAAGCGGCCACACCCTACCGGCGCAAAATATGAACGCAGCCTTACGTTCGCGACAATTAATAAACACCACTAATCAAGAATTTATAATTGGATTGTTCCAGAGCGAGGAAACAGAATCGTTGCTGAAATTAGATGAGTGCATCAAACATGATGCCTTGCATGTGTTTCGGAAAGCGATTGCGGAACCTTTGCAGCAGTTGAACTGCCTCGATCAGGTATGATGGCTCTAATACTCTTAGCAATGTGAAATGTTCCCATAGTAGAGATGGTGATGGCCTCCTTTGTGAATGCTTTGAGAACTGATAGAGAGATTCTGATTGGGCCACGCGATATGTGTGACGTTTTGCGAAGGCAACATTTCTAAGGACAGTGGCTATCCTAGAGTCAAACTAAAGGCAAACGGGCAGAGAGGCTAGGTCAGCCGGCCGCGAACGTTGTCCCGCCTTCGTGGACGAGTCGCCCGGCTGCACAACTGCAGGAGGACACGCCGTGCTGTGGGATCGTAATAGGACCCATGCCGAGAACGAAACAAAACGGCGAAAAACAGGAGAAACACGGACCCGAAAAACCCCTTTCTATCTCGCACCCCTCTGCGTCACTAGCCGAGGTAGACTGCAGACGGGCGGAGAGGCTAGATCAGCCGGCCGCGAACGTCGCGAACGTTGTCCGGCCTTCGTCGGCAACTCGCCCGGCTGCAGAACTGCAAAACTACACGCCGTGCTGTGAGGTCGTGATAAGACCCCATGCCGCGCTTTTTGAGTGCGTGTTTTGCCACACACCGCCTCTTCTGATTTGCAAGGGTTTGTTTTTAGAGAGCATGTACTCCCAGATCTCAGTTTTCCCTTACACCTACTGGTACCATTAAGTTTACCTTTTACCTTCACGTATGAATGTATTTTATAGCTAAGGGAAGGATTTCAACATGTGCATACTTTCATAATTTAACAGAAACATTTCGATCTGCTCAGAATTGCCATTACAGGGCAGTCTGGTAATTGTTGTTGATGGCACTGACGAGGCGGAGTTTCATCGAAGTGAAGATGGAAGATCAATAGGTTCGTTCTATTGTTTCTCTTGCAATTTTTGATGAAAACGAAAGTTTTCAATTTTTTCTTTGTTGTTACGATCTATATTCTTATTCGTTTCTCAGGGACATTCATACGCACTTTGATACCTCATCTACCCCCATGGGTTCGTTTTATCGTCTCATGTAATGCGGAGAATTCGGGTGTCTACGATGATGTTATGACGAGAAAAATCAGAATAGGTCAGTATGCGGTCATTTTTAAGTACTGTTTTTGTTAATTTACTGATTCGAAAGCGCGGGAATTGAAACATTCGAACTAATGGGAAGAAATTCAAGAGTGGTTTTCATTGGAGGTGCTTTCATACTTTATTAACTTCGAGCTTATCGAAAACCCTCCCAGTATTACTTCAGTCACTCAAACACTCTCAATCTGAGCTGAAATGGTTTCCTCACTCTCCATATTGGCACAGATCATGCTACACATGGGGACTATGAGGCCGGGGTGGGGTCCACGAGGTCGAATTTCCGCGCGGCCGCGCGCGATGAGCGGCACGGCGGGTGCGAGTGCCAGTGGCAGAGCATGCAGCCTTCAAGCGAGGCAGTGTGGCATGAGTGGAAGCGCAGACGTGACGCAGTCGCGCTCGGCCAGCCGACCAAGGGCAATCGATACGGCGAGTCGTACGGGGGCGCCGCTAGTGCACCGCCGCGAAGCAGAAATTCGACCTCGTGGACCCCACCCATAAGGCCGCAGTCATACTTTGCGCACCGACGCCGACACCGGCGGCAACGGCGGCAATTTAATGCCGCCACCGGCGGTAAAATCATGTGCCCGCTGCCGACCAAGGCGGCTTTCCGATGACACACTCCATTGTAAAAGGCTCAACCCAAACACGCTACAGTATGATGGCTGTGGCGAGAGCCCACAAGTTCGCATTTGAGTCTCGGCATTGTGCCAAGGCATTCGAATTTCGAATACGAATTTGTGAGCTCTCGCCATGGCCATCATACCGTGGTGTGTTGGGTCAAGCAACCAAAGAAACGGAAGTGTCACTGGGATGCTGCCGTGATCGGAGGCGGGCACATGACTTTGCCGCCGTTACCGCCAGTGTCGGCGTCGGTGCGCAAAGTATGAGCGCGGACTAACTAACTCGGAGATATGCCAGTGATCATAAATGCAGTGGAAGATTCTTTTACCACTTTGCCCTGCTTCCATCACAGAACAATGTTTTCCAAAAACGAAATGTAAAGTGCTGACGATTACTCAAACGCACATTACTTGTTCACTGGAAAGAGAGGTTCATTTGTATGAACATTTTTAGAGGTGCCTTAGCAGCGTTCTTTCCGAACCCAGTCACCACCCAGCGTTCAGAGAGGCGGGAATGGTGCGTCCCTAACGCCCATCTGCTACTGGTGACCCCCCTAAACCCCTCTTTCCGGCAAATGAATAAGGCAAGAAGGTGCTACCGGATTAGTCCTTTCTCCTTAGGCTGCGTTCAAACCCAACTAAATAGGTTTTTAGTGGATCGGCGTATCCGCGATATTTTTGGAGATACCACATACCATCACGTCGGTCTATCAGTATTATGGAAAATATCAAAAACCGCCGATTCTCCACTGCCCCGAAAATTCCAAATCGCGGATACGCGGGCACTCTCGATCGATACGTATCTTATGCTTGCCGCGAAATCTCCAAAATCGTTTCGAGTTAGGTATGAACGCAGTCCTGCTGGAGGAGAAACTCTGAAATTGATGGTGGTGAAAGTTCTAGTTGATATAATTAATGTTATGAGATAGGTGCATAAATTGTTAGCAAATAATGATAGTAACTGAAAACAATAATACAATGATAGTGGCCAGAAACAAAAATTGAAAGGTGTGATTAATTAGTTTCTATTTACCCGCATCTTCTGATTCATTTTACATTTTCCATATTTTAGACGATATCGCATTGGATGAGCGAGTGGTTCGGGACTGCAGAATGCTTGTTGAGTATCGATTATCTATGGAACCCGAAGTGGGAAATTCCCTTAGCATTTTTGATGTATTTTCATTTTTATTTTGTTTTCTTGAACTACATATCCCAGACGAGCTGACTAGTATTGAAATAGCAGACTTATTTGGTTCCGGTTCAAGACTTACTCATATATAGCTCTAACACTCATATCATTGAGAATCTTTTTCAGCTAGAAAATCATCTACTCTCCTGTACGCGTCGATCAATTATCGATCCATTTGGGGATTTGGTTGATCGAATAGTATTTGCTGCAAGCGGAAGTATGCTCTACATTCGCTTATTACTCCGGTAAGTCGCATTGAATCAATTTGAACAGTTCCTCAAAATATTATCATGAAATCGTTGGTAGTTCATAAAAGCGCCGATGTATGTCATGTCGTTGTCATAGAAGTGAGAAGGAATGTCATGACGATGTCTTCGTGATCGTGCATAGTTGTGACCTAGAAAAGTAGTAACAAGCTAAGCATTGGTGCTTGTAAGCTGACTTTTGACCCAGAGCTGATTGATAACGCTTTTCTGCTTGATTTTTTGCTTAGGCTGTTCTAGTTCATTTTTGTATGATAAATTTCATACTGGGTAAGCTGTCTGCCCTGGCCACCCAAGCCTTCCATCCCTCCCAAGGGTTCGGTGAACTGTTGCCAGACTCGTCTTGGAGGATAAAACCACTGAGTTGTACATTGGCTGGCCCTTGCAAATCATTGTATAAGCCAAATGGCATTCACCTGCCAGCACGATTCTGAATGGAATTAGAATGTGCGGCGCATCCCAGGAAGGGATTGTTCACGACAAAAGCTTTATTCTTTGTCCTTTTGAATTCAATATGCAGCGATTTTTATCCTTTATCCTTTTGAACTTAATATGAGCAATTTTCCCCTTCAGGCTTGTCGAAACGGGCCGATTACCTGTGAGATATCTGATGCAAACCAATCTACCAGAAGATGATCTCGATCTCTATGGAATGATAATGGAACTGACATTTACGTGAGTTATTTCAATTAATTCATTTATTGAAGACTTCGTTGCAGTGGCAGACAGTGGGGCTTCGGTGTCATTCACTATTCGGGATCATCCTGCAACTGATGAGGCATTCACTTTTCACCATGTAAAGCTTCCTCAGACATCTCCGCCGCATGCTGGTCATCCCAGTGGGGAGTAACCCAAGCTTCCGGGGTAATACCCAGGGTTGACAATATCCAACTGTCTTCGTAAGCTGTGTTTACCGAGTGTACTTGACGTTACCACGGTCTTCAGCTTTGTTTAGCCTGATAATAAACCTCTTTTTGACTTGTGAAGCCAACTGGAAGGGAGTATTTTATTTGTACACGGAGGGCACCCCTCTGACAAGAAGGAGTTGAAGGAATCATCCACGGGCTTCCAAGGGTCCGTGGTCGGGAAGGAGGGGCCTCAGAGTGTCTGCGTCCCCGCCCCGTTGTCGGCCGCGGTCGGAGACGCATAGAGAAACAGAAAATTACCTAAACGGTTCCTTTCTCCCTCTCCGACTGGTGAAGGGGGGCACCCACTTAGAGCCCCCCCCCCTCGTCCACGAACCATCCAACGTCCGTGGACCGATTCCCTCAAATATTTACATAATGCATAGCGAGAGGACGCTCTATTCTACAAATCACCAGTTGATTCCATTCCGCTCCCGTCCCAGCCCAATTTTATAGAATAAAGCAATCTACAGCCCATTTCGGAGCGTTAGATAGGGCGTGACCTACGGGCTTGGGTGAGCGTTCATTAAACTCTCTCACCTGGCCCCACACTCTCACTCTTGCCACTCGGGCCACGCCCTGTCAAGCGCCCCGAAATGGACTGTACATGGTGCGACAGGGGTGTGTACCCTTATGTCAGGATTTCGCACAACGACGAGCGGCGTGCGACGCAGTGTGTCCGGGCTATGCGCGTCACTGTAGTTGGGTCTTGAGACGATTACACGCTAATGCCAGGGGCGCGATGCGCAACTGACTTGTAATCGCTTCGGGACCAACAACGTAGCTCATTTAGCTCGTCCACACTGCTTGGCTTACAACATGCCGCGATGCGAAATCCTGACATAAGAGTGCACACCCGCGATCCGGGGCTCCCTCCTGACAATGTGATCGCCGGACTTATAGCCTTCATTTCAGTTCACCGGCCATATTCGCTCGAGTTGTGCCTGTGTTGGACGTGTTTCTGGCGTCACTTCGACCGCTAGATCGAAACATGCTTCTGTCCATATTCAATTCCCCAAAATCGGATGTGCCCATGATGGATATACAGTTGGATGAAATGTAAGAGCACCTTTACATGCATCCATCGTATCCCTTATATCATGGTGTAATAAGAAATCTTAATAGTTAATTGGAATTTTCAGCCTAACCATTTTGACACCACTTCTGTCATTTGCCAGCAATGGTTTCATGTCACTTCACGATTTGGCTTTACGAGATTGGCTTCTGAAAAACGCCACTCATCCTAAATTCCCGTCAGATGCCAGGTTTGCTTTTGGAACCGTACTTCTAAGCACAAATAGCAAAATTTCCATCCCTTGTTACCGGAGAGATTGATTGGTGCATAAATAATGCGGCTTTTTATTGTCCATTTTCTGTAGTTGAAATTGACTTTTGACGACTAATAAATGGGAAGCAGTCCTTGATTGCGATGGCAAAAACGTTCCCAAATAAGCATTCAAACACGCTTCTGCTAAATTTTATTATTGTTTGCTGAATAAAATTGTTGGAAAAAGCCGCATTAATCAATTGCCAACCCAATACTATTATTGTTACAACCCCTGTTGAAGGTCTATCATCCCATATTTGAGACTGTGTAACCCTCTATAATGGGAAGCGTTGCAATGGATCTCCTTGGGATATTTTTGAGCTATCAGTACATCTAGGTTTTTCTTGAAGGAACAACTCCCACCTCTGAGAGCGTTCGATGACTTCATCTCTTGGTTTTTTCCTGTTTCAATCACTTACTAAATGGGATGAACAGGATTTTCTCTAATGGTGAAGATCTCATTTCGCTTGAACATTGACTGAAGAACTATTCACGTCCCTATCGGACGTGCTTAGCACAATGATGGTAACCACTTGATCTGCGTCTCTATCTCTCGTCTCTGCCTCTGGCCTAAGGCCGCTTCCATACTTTGCGCACCGACGCCGTCACGCGCGTGCCTGCGTCACGCGCGTGCCGGCGTCGGTGCGCAAAGTATGGAAGCGGCCTAATCCCCAGCCTCCTGTGCGATCCCGTCGCGCGCCTTTGTGAGCACGTGTAATAGCCTACGTTAATGATAGCAAAGAAATTCCATAGTGAAAATGATAACATGGAAATCCCAAATTTAATTATTAAAATTCAAATATCAATTTTCTGAAGTTTTCAAACTCTTTCTTCAGCAGCTAGCCAGTTGTAATCTTTCACATCGTTGAATGTGCCTTTACCGATGATTTCTAATTTTTTTCTAACAATTTTTATGTTCGATTTTTCTGATTTAGACACGGTCATATCCTTTTTGCTCTACATCTCACTCATCAAGCGCCGTTGAGCTCCGTTCAATTGTTCGAACTGGCACATCATCTTCTCAAAGCACATCCATATAAGTATATGCACGGGAAATATTTACCTGAGGTTTACACTTATTGTTTTTCTGTTTTAAATTTCTTAGATTTTCTATTGTAAGTGCATAGTGATGCACTGGTGAAGGTCTTAGAATTTTGGTTTGATTTGTACGTTTCTTTCAGTACACTTCGCTCAAAGATGGTCAGGTCCAGTGGATCAAGGAATGTTCAAAAGACATCGAAAATGCGCTGTTCAGTCATCGGAATATGTATTTCCCGAATACGAAAGTGAGAATTTTTACTTCTCATTGCTACTCCCTACGGAGCTGGCGTTCGTAATCAACGGTTTTTGTGATCAGATTATTGGGAATTAATAAGAGAACCCTACCTTGAAGCAAAGATTCCGAACTGCAGGAATAGAAGGGTGTTCAAAATAATAGGCTATAGAAAAGCCTGGACAAGGTGAAAGGGGTTTCGCTAGTGGTGCAGTGGATTAGCACATGTACTCAGAAACATAGAGTGCAGGTTTGAGTCCCGTTCGAGAACGTTGCTTTTGCGCATAACTCAGCATCCCTGTAGCGACTTTCGCATCGCGGATTGCGGCGAAAATCAGCAGCTGTTGAAAATCAGAAACACCAATATAGCAAAATGTTCTGGTTCTGAATCCCTATACGAAATGGCAAAATTTAGTGAGCAGCGAACTCCAGAAGAGTAACGAGGTATAAGTTAAGGATGTCCGGATTGTGTACAGCAACAATGTTTAGTGTTTAATATTAGGCGTTAATAAGATATATAGCTGTTGTAGAAACATAGAAAGCGCTCTACCACGAGCAAATTTTTCGGATTGGACAGTTTTGATTACTTTCTTTTGCGATCTTTATTTTTACCTTCTTTCTTTTCAATGATATCGGACAGCTCCTTACACCTACACGAAACATTCAGTATCAGTAAATCCCACTAATCTTTACTCAAGCTCATAACTTGAACTCAGAGGAGTCGTCCATAAAAATTCAGTCCTGTTAAAATTGCTCTACTAGATACAGAACATGAACAGGAGCACGAAAAGAATCGAGAATTTCCTTTTATTCCAGAGTAAAATCAAAAAACTACAGAACATTGTTGCGTTATGGCGGGAACTCGTTTGAATTCCCACCACAACATTTGAACAGCCGTCAGAAGCCACGGATGTGTACCCTTACGTCAGGACTTCACACCGCGACGACCGACGCGGAGTGTACGAGATGTTGTGCGCACCGCTACAGTTGCGTCTTACAACTAGGGCGTGATAGTGCTAGAAGCAGGGTCAAGCGTCCAGTTGAGGAAAATTTTCGAAAAATACGACCCCCCTCCCAAAAAGGGGCCCCAATACGACCCCCTTTTTTTCAGGTTCCACTTCTTCTGTGGTTTCTACCAAGCCAGTGCGATCCATCACGGAAATAAGAGCCTAAAAAACACTAAGGCCAAACCAAACTCCTGACAAGAGAGAGAATAAGAACCCAACAAAACTCAGTAGTCATGTTCCAAAACAAAATCGACAGGAATAGTGAGGTACACAGTAAGGGAATATAACACTCACTGTACATAGCAAAACTTCGAGTATGTTTCCCAGGCATAAAAGAGGATTATGAAAAGGAAAATACCAATGCATTCAAAGTTATGGTTCAGACAGTATATTTGCGAAAAGTGCTTGCCAGAACATGCCTGATGCCAAGAGGACCGTCAAAATGAGGTGATATCAAAGTAGAAGTGTTTTCTGTAGTCAGCAGAAAAAGTTCAACCAATTGCAAAGGTGAAATTCCGCAAGGGATTCGAACCATAGTCTTCAGCCTATTGAGCGAGACACTTACCTCTCCGCCAAGACTGTGCTCACTGTTCGTTCCCTTGTGGTGTATTTGAGCCGACTTTCGTCGAAAAACGGCCTCTCAAAAACACTTCTCACAGAATCGTTCTGCAAATTTGGAATGCAGATTCGAGATCAGCGTCCGAAAATGCATCGGACCATATGTGTCCCATTCCGAATGGCCACTTCGACCTCGGGTCCTTCCCTTGTAAATTTGGACACATTTGAATACTTCAAACTTTACCTAGAGCCCATCTTTCAAACATCTGTAAACTGTTTTCCTAATAACTCCCTCAGACCTATCTATTGGCCGCTTGCTTTCCCCAATGGTTGCTCAGTTCTCGATATGGGTTTCCTGATGAGGATTAGATGAGGAAAATTTCGAAGTGTTTCACCGAAATGGCCATAACTTCCTTCAAGCTTAACCATATGAGTGCAATTCGTTGAAGCGGGGTCTGCGAGGTTGCCGCTTTCGAATGACTACCTGAGCTATGCCATATCTTCAAAACGAAGGAAGTTATTTTGAGGGAAGCCACATGAGGATTAGATGAGGAAAATTTTGAAAAATTGAAGTGTTCCACTTTAATTGGTCATAACTTCCTTCAAACTTAACCATATGAGTGCGTTTTTCCGTGAGCAGGGTCTGCGAGATTTCCGCTCTCGAATAATTGCCTGAGCTATGCCATATCTCCGCAACGAAGGAAAAAATTCAAAAAAGCCAGTTTAGAAAAAACTTTTTTTCGTGAATTTGCGATATCTTCCCAAGTTTTCCGAAAAATTGATTCATTGTTACTGAAATTTCTCTAGTATGCATCCATCGCTCTCGAAGACCTAGTGGGAGGGCGAGAAGCATCGGTCAGCTTCTCTGTGGGATGCGCCATGTATGAGGATTTCATCCACATCCTCAATGAATACAAACGTTTTTCCGGTTCACATAATGGCCGCTAACACCAGATTACGCCTGAGCTATGCCATATATGTAGTAAGATATGAAAGAAGTCCACATCACCTAATTTTTCGTTTTCATCCCATTGTTTCTGGAGTGTCCGTCCACGGTGGTACCCGTTAATAGATATCGCTTTCCACGGATAATCGGTGATTTTCGGAGGTGCCTCTGTACGTGGTTTCGGTATCAGGAGACCAGTGAAAGGATTATTGGCATAGACCGGTTTCGTTGAGGATCGCGCCATGCATGAGGCTTCCATGATGATTAACTTAAACTAGTTTCGATTCGCACCCAATTAGTCAGTTTTATCATTTCTCCCCTCATACTTTAGACAGTTCAGCCTGAGAAATTCTGTTGATCACTGCCTACCTCAACGTTTACGACCCCCCCCCTGCCAGCGGACCAAATACGACCCCCCTCGTTGAGGATTCCTCAACGGAGGCTTGACCCTGGCTAGAAGTCACACACACACACAGTCGGCTCAAAATCATTGGGACCCAAATCGCGGCGCCTTCATCTCTACCGCAACGCTTCCTTGCTACACGCCACGATGCGAAATCGTGACATAGGGATACACACCCACCAGCCAGAGCGAAAAATTCAGAGTTTCGCGCTCAATGTTAACCTGCTTCTCGCTCCCCGTTCCTGACCACATGAGTGTTGCCTCTTTGCTCCTCCGCTCTCTTGTGCCCGAACTCACGCCTGACGCCCCCCCCCCTCCCCCCCCCGTCGTCCGCCCCCTAGCAAGTAGCTATTACATAAATATGTGGGATCAGAGGCGGAGTCTTTGGGGGTGCACTATAAAAAGGGTGTCTTTGTCCCAAGAATGCATGACCCGTTTAGTGCGCGCGCTGATGCTTGTGCACACTTACTGTACTTAGCGCGTCACAACGCAGCCCCTTTCACTTCGCTCAATGCTCCAAACAATCCTATTCCTATTCTCGAGGTGTTTCTATAAAAAAGGTTGTCAATTGGTAACTATAGCATTGCTACTAACAAGGGAAGGTATTTTATTTCCCATGGAACTTTGAAATGAGACCCGGGGGTCTCGATAGAGGTTCGAGGGCTGATTATAACTGTGAAAACCGAAATTGCTATGACATTCTGAAGCGAGTTACGATGGGTCAAAGTTTGCCTGTGACACCTCACTGGCGAGGCACTTTGCCATCAGCAAGGCCGTTGCTGAGCCTAATCACCCACGAACCCAACCCCACAAATCTGAAACACTACCAGTAAGCCACTGTGGTCAATTCTGGCTATCCAACGGCCTTGCTGATGGCAAAGTGCCTCGCCAATGAGATGTCACAGGCAAGTCACAGGCAAACTTTGACCCATCGTAACTCGCTTCAAAATGACAGATAGCAATTTTGGTTTTCACAGTTGTAATCAGTGTTCGAAGCTCTATCGATTCCCCCCGGGTCTCATTTCAAAGTTCCATGGGAAATAAAATACCTTCCTTGAAGCTTTTACCCATAACTCAGCATCCTTGTAGTAAAATACCTTCCCTTGTAAGTATCCCTACTATATATAAAACGCTTCGTCTGTCTGTCACTCCGTCCCTCCGTCTGTCACAAAATTAGGTAGTATATGAAAAACGACCCGTGGAGATGGGGCCAAGTGTGGTATGGGTAGGGCATGGGACAGGAAGTAAAGAACACACATGGACCAAATTAAGCTCCGCCCACGGGGGCGGGGCTTGACCTAGAATTTTCCGTTTTCAGACCAAAAATTGTTGATTGGGTTCGAATGTGCCCCAAACGTAGGGAGAAGATGGATCAAGGTCAGGGATGAGTTTCTGAAGGCCAGGAAATAATGTAGGGCACAGTGGGCGGAGCATTTAAAGTCGTGGGCGGAGCTTGGACGTTACATGAAAAACGACCAGTGGAGATAGGGACAAATGTGGTATGGGTAGGGCATGGGACACTAAGTAAAGACCACACATGGTCCAATTTAAGCTCCGCCCACGGTTGGCTGGGTGTGCACTGAAATACTCTGTCCTCAAGAAAAAGAGCAATACAGAACGACCTACTGACGCACATGGTGTTTCGCGCACAGTAGTGTGCGCCAGCCAACTGGTGATGATATAATCGACTGACGACCTTTTTGCGGCCCCTTTCAAAATCGCCTCTATGGTCCGAAATTACTCGAAAAGAAGTGGAGGAATACTCGAGGAATCATCGAAAATCTGACCCACACTCCTCAACTCAAAATGTGACCCAGCTGAGGATTTCTCGACCCATGCTTGAACCTGAGAGGAATATGTCATGTATCTTCCCTTACTTGCTACTTTCCAAGCAGAATCTCTGCAGGTAACTCGACTGCTATTCCTGGCCGGTGCAGACGTGAACAGCGTTGAGCCATCGACGTCGATGTCAGCCATGCAGCTTGCCGTTGCGGCTGGTAATGCTCACCTTGTCAACTTATTCATCAGTCAAGGTGGACTTGTTCAATCAGAAGGTGCATCTACGTTTCTATGTTTATTACATGACTGCTTTTCTTCCTTTTGTCCTTAAATTCTCCTCGTATCGATTTTTTTTTTGTGGAGATTGGGTCCTTTATTAGGTTGTTCGAAAGGAGACGATTCTCCTAATCCTGGTCAACCCGAATCTTCAGGTGTGATTGGGCCATTTTGGTGTGGCTGAGGAAGAGAGTGGGGGAGCGAGGGGGGGGGGAATTGCACATATGTTCGAATTATTATTGATTTTGCACGATGATACAAGCATAGATGATGTGAACTGAATAGCTGGTGCGATAATTTTATCGACTGCTGAAGATGAATATGAAAATAGGGATGGTATATAGTGCTGTCGTTGAGGAAAAACGAAACGTTGAGGTCATCAAAATAGACGTGAGCTTCTGCCGCGGACGTGTTTCCCTGCATCCCTACTATCGATTAGAGCCACGTGAATCTGTGATGTGTGTCACTCATCGCCTGTTTAGCCCTCGGGCTTTGCATCACATTTGATGTGCTCTGCTTTTCCGATCATCGATTCCTTTACCCGTGCTTGAACGATAGGTAAATTTAATGGGAGGTTGACAAAAATGAGTAAAATTTTCATTTTTAACCGGAAAAGAGGATAGTTCTGGAATCGAAAGAGCTCCGGAAAGTTCTAGAAGTGTGCAGGACTGCTGAACTGGATCATACCACGTGAGGAGCAGGCGGCCATGATACGTATGGTGCGGCGATCCATTGCGAGTGTCTGACGCACATTCCGAAATGGGCGCGGTTGCGCATGAACCGATTCACTTCTTCTTGCGCAGCCTCCTCACACATTGTTGGTCCACGATGGATACCATATCAAGGATGGGTACCCACATAGATCAGCGACATCCTTGTAATAACGCAGAAAAGTAGGAACATACCCTCGTCTGCGGAATGTGGTAGACCTATTTCTGGTCAATAAGGTGACCATGGTGCGACCCAGCCACGTTAGCGAGAAGTTTATGCTGCTCTATATACCATTGCATTTTTGGCATGCTCTTCAAAAAAGATCAATAGCGATCAATTCAATGGTAGCGGTTCTTTTCAGGTGATTCCGCCCTTACAGTTGCCGCTAAGCATGGTCACTTGGATCTGTTGCCGTTGCTTCTTCCCTTAGATGGAATGAAAACGGCTACTACCGCCCTCGTTGAAGGTGCACGTAACGGCCATGTCAAGGTAAGCGGCTCAATGGAATAGTAGTAGGAAGATTGTAATGGCAGAACTTTTCAGTGTGTGAGATACATCCTAGCCCAGAACTGGCCGAAAAAGGAAGAGCGTACCGCAGCTATAGACGATGCGATGGTTGCTGCAGCAGGAGCAGGTAGGATTGCTACTTCTATGCACCATTGTAGTTTTCGAACTTACTCGTTAGTCTAACAAAAAAGATTCCTTAGAGAAATTCTAGAATAATAAAAAATTTAAAAGATTTTCGAAAAAACTCTGTAGTAAATGTATGTATGTCGCTGAAGTCGTTTTGCAAGTTTGAGCTGTTCTTCGCTCGAAGCCGTCATTCTACTTGAGGAGAGGTTAGGATTACTAGAAGGCTTCCCAGGAACACCAAACATGACAAAGAATCTCTTCATATAGTATTAAAAAATTTTATCATCTTCATTTTGTCGAAAAAGTGAACTTACTCCCTTTTTGTCAGGAACAGAGGCCCTAGGCAGTGACTTGAGTCAGGTTGCTGCACCCTTTTCACCCAGGCCTCGCCCATTTCACCCAGGCCCGCCCATTTCACCCAAGCCCCGTCCATTTCACGAATCATCTTCTAAGTCGTGCGGCAGAAAAGGGCAGAATGAGCATATAGGTTGGAAGGTACATGTTTCGGTGCAGAAAGGCAAGCTGATTTGCGCCAGTAGTTTGGTCTTATAGCCATGTCTGTTCCAGATTTCTGAAATAGGAAGCCTCATCTATAGCACCGATACTCGTTTTGAATTCGATCTGAGAGTATGCCTGAAATAGTAACGCCATTTCCCTTGCTACAGATTGCTTGGAACTGCCACTTAGCTGATGTTCAAACTGTCCAAATAACAAACAATGCAATCGCAATGGGGGGACACTACTGGACCTTATTTTAACCTAAGCCAAGAAGGACAAGGAAGCCCCTTTCTCTTCCTTCGAGGCTTAGGCAAAAACATATGCTTGAATGTGCAGACTGACCCTACAAGAATCCCTCAATGGTACTCTGGTGTGGAACTTTTTGTGAGATGCCCCCCCCCTATTGTGAAAGTATTATACCTAACAAACTTAATCGTAGTAGCACTTTACTCATAAGACTCAGTTCAAACCCTCAAACTATCAGGAGTATAGGGCTGTTCGCTGCGGAATCATAAATCTCCTTATCTGTTGATATTGATTTACTGGTTTCAGGTCGAACGGAAGTTTGTGAAGTGCTGGTAGACTTGTTCGAATGTAATGATTTTGCTAAAGCAATGTGTGCTGCATGTGAGCATGGCCAAGCCGATACCGTGCAATTCTTCCTGTCACGGTAAGCTGTCCATTCTGAGTTCTGAATCGATACGGAACTACAAACAGTTCCTTGAATCAATAATCGGGTTTTAATCTTGCAGTGGCGCATCCCTATCCACTATGCAATGGCCAGCTGAACGTCCTGCTCTGATCTGTGCTGTTGAAAGCGGCAGTTGGGATCTGGTGGTGGCCGTGTTCGCTTTGCCCAATTGTGACATCGAGTGCAAAGACGCGTTTGGCAAGACGCCAATCATCGCCGCGGCAAGATGCGCGCATGTGGGGCTAATCGATATGCTGTTGAACAAAGGTATATATTTTTTGACGGCTGTGTCACTATATGATTAAATTAATGACTGGATTCATTTTTGAACGTGTTGATCCCCCAGATTAGATATTTTGATGAGGACGTTAAGGTGCCGATATCAATCAGCGAGATGATTACGGTTGGACAGCTTTAGTACACGCAGTTCATAAGAATCATTTACCGTCAGTGCAGCTTTTGCTAGACAGAAATGCAGAAATTACTGGGAAGGATAAGAACGGTACGTTCCAAAAAATTGAATTTTTTAAACAGTGTTTACAAAAACTTGTAAGACAACCCTGCCCGTTGTGTCGTTCTGCTCATGGAGGTCCACTAATGCCGCGTTATGATGGCACCGGGTGCGTCTCATCAGGTCGAAATCTAGCGCGGCGGCCCGCGGCTGCGGCGTAGCGAGTGCGAGTTATTTTCGTTGTGTGCGATTGCGTGCACTCCCCTTGAGGTTTTACGCGTAAATTAATCGTTTACTATTGGGATTGTTGCATACCACCTTGGACGCTACTTTTGCCTGAGCCTAGGAAGGAACCTTTTCCTTGCTTCATTTAACTCAGGCAAAAATACAATAAAGCTTGAGTATGCATATTGACCCCTCAGATGAGCTTAGGTGTGCAATTTTATAGGATGCCCTCATTGCGATAGCACCATATTCTACCCTGTTTGAAGTATTTGAGTACTATTTCTCTAAAGGACTTCCATTATGCTAGTACCTGTCCATTATGTCCTGAGCGTAAGGCTGGTACTACAAGAGTCCTCTAAACCGGTTGCGGCAACTGTCGCTGATGGCACCGCAAGTGTGAAAGCGAGATTTTGACCCAACGATATACAGCCATTTATACCTCGGGTACAAGTTCCCGGCCAAATCGGGAATTAGTTCCCAGCCAATCGAACTGTCCCTCGAAAATCACTCTGTCCACTCCATAAACATTCCAGCTGGTAGGGTTGCCTCAGAAGCACACCAGGCGATAATCAGATTAGTGGCTTACTTTTTTGGGACAAATGGGCAAGTGGGTTAGATAACTCAGGCGGCACCTTTGTTGCGGCTGCACGGCGCAACCCCACGGTGTTGTGCCTGCTTGAACACAACCAAGACACACCCAGTCAAACAAATCACACCTGGCCTCATACGAACGAATTTCCAACGTTGCGCTCACGTGGATATGGAAACTCGCGATCAGAGGGGATAGTTCAATGGAACAGCCATTTCGATGATGAGGGCAGCTTTCCCGTTGGAGCTCTCGTTCGTGTAAAGCTGAGTGCGAATGGTTTTTGTGTGTGGCTCGATTGTGTTCAAGCAGGTGCAACACCATGAGGGTGCATTCGGCAGCCGCAACAAAGCTGCTTGGGCAGTCATCTAAGGATCTACTCACCCCATGAAATGCGCCACTGATGATTACCACAGCCTTTAAAGGAACCGTCCACGGAAAAAAGAGTTTTTCTGTTGTCCATATATTAATGTTGTATTTGCCTAATGTGCGTCGCATGCAAAGTTTCATGCGAAAAAATGTGAATTTGGCTGCGATCACACCACAAAGCCTCGGCCGTGTGGGCGGGTGCTCCAAGCAAGTGCCCACCCCATCGTCCGCCACGGTCGGAGAAGCATTCTAGGAACGATAACTTACGTAAAGAATCCCATTCTCCGTTCCCAACCGCGGCGGACGACGGGACGCGATTTTTACTAGGAGGCGCCGCCCACCTGGCCGAGAATTCGGGGAGCTGTATCTAAGCTGAATATTCGCTTTTTCGCACGGAATTTCGCATGCGGCCCTTATTAGACAAGTACAACATAAATATACGGGTCACGCAGGAACTCGTTTTTCCGTGGACGATTCCTTTAGGTAAATTGTGCCCAAATTACTCGTTCAGGCAAATCCCTGGCACATATCGCTTGTGCGTCGGCGTGCCGTTCGATCGTCGATCGATTGTTGGAAGAAGGAATGCTTATTGAGGAGGCTGACAACGATGGAGTATATCCTGTCCAGATAGCAATGATGAATAAAAATAAGCCAGCATTGGAAGCATTACTTGGGAGGTGAATGGGTTTGATATTATTCAACTAGGCATTGTTCAGAGCTCGCGATTGAGGCGTACCATTCGCCTTGTCGATACGTATCTTTTTTTCGCCCGAATCGTCCAATCGCCTAAATCGCGCGTATCGCCCGATCGCCTGAATCGGTGATCGACATGTGTCTTTTTCCTTCGCCTAAAGCGCGCTGGTCGCGAAGTCTGAACAATACCTAAGCTATCGAGTCTGTTGTAAACTATGTACAGTCCACTTCAAAACGCTTGATAGGGCGTGGACTACGTGAGTGAAAATGTGTCAAACTCTCTCACCCTGCCATACACTCTCACTTTCGCCACTCAGGCCACGCCCTATCTAGCGCTATAAAATGGACTGTACCTCAATTTTTTATAATAGAAAAAGCACCAGTGATGTCGTTGTTCTGATTAGGGGAGCACGGCTGCGATCGACCACTTGGCAAACAGCTATCGAATCCTATCCCGAAGCGCTGTTCGTTCTATTCTCCAAGTTAATGGATGATGCTGGAATTCTCTTCAGGTTGGTAGATTATGTTCTTGCGAAGTTCAACCGTTGTGATTAGATTTGGAATGGTTTACATGCTACGTTTAGGGCATGTAAACCATTCCAAATCTAATCGGTCGCGACGCGACTCCATAGGTATTGGAGCGCGCGGCTACTGCGTCGCGCCGAAGTTATGCATTGCATTCTGTCTGACTTTGTTAATGTATTAGTTGAAATCGCAGTTCGTTTTTTTTTTCAGGAAGAAACGTTTTGAAGACGCTATGCACCGGCTCCATTACGCGCTGAATAAGTGCGAGATGTGCAAGAAAATCGAGCAGTTACAAGGTTCATCATTGAATTTTTCGTTTTTCTTCCATTTTTTCTCCTATTTTTCAAACTTTTTTGTTACTGAATACCAAATCAACTTTCTAAACTTACTTCTTCAAAGTTCTTGAACAAAAGTACCTGGCATTACCTCCAACTTTTAGACATGCAAAGCGGTCTCCTGAAAGTCCGTCAGCAGATTATCATGTCGATAGCGCGGGTACTGCGACGACAGGGCAGGACTCAGCAGGCCATCGACATCTGTGCTTCACTCGAGTCAAACGCATGCGAACAAATTCGCTTCGAGGTGAGCAGCGATTCTCATTGATTGGTGGGGGAGCAACCAGAGCATACGGCCCCGCCCATGGTCCGTAAATTCACAAGAGTGGACGTGGTACACGGCTACAGCGCTTCGGCTACAGTGACCTTTACGGCAAATTAATTGTAGCTGTTGTTGTTGCACTCATATGTTTTATCATGAGCTGGCTGGAAATGGCCTTGAATTACTTGTAATTTTGTGCAAATGCACATCGATTACAGTATTCCTAGAGTACGGCTGCTCAAATTCCTGCTTTCAGTGCCACCTTCTCCGAGC
Organism: Trichostrongylus colubriformis; assembly: GCA_963978905.1. NCBI lineage: Eukaryota > Metazoa > Nematoda > Chromadorea > Rhabditida > Trichostrongylidae > Trichostrongylus > Trichostrongylus colubriformis. The sequence continues at coordinate 45,868,479 of OZ022259.1, forward strand.
CAAATGTCACTTCGATCTGCAAGATATGGAACAAGCCAAAATTTACGTGCAAGAAGCAATACGGCTTCGACCTGACCACGATGAAGCCCGACATCTTCTCAATACTCTCGTTTTACCATGCACGAATATTGCAAGGTTATAGTATTTCTCAAAAAAAAAAAAGTTGCTTACGTCATAAATAAGCCTCTCACAAGTATTGTGGCCCCATTTAGTATACAGTTTTGTGTGATATCTTGATTCATTCATTCACCATTGTTGCCTTTTCTATCCGGCACTATCTGTTTACGGGTAATTGCAATAGCGCCGAATTATGTTGCTATTCATTAATAAAGTTTTCATGTACGTAAAAAGATTTTTGTTTATTATGGAGTACCGGTATAATTATCCTGTATTGTGATAGCAGAGTATAGAGCGACTAAAAACGGTGCGTTGGAGCGGTCGCGGTGCTGCCATTTCGGACGTACGGCGCCTTCATACTCTGCGGTGGTGGTAGCAGGGCTTGGCTCTGCGTCTCTGCGTCTCCGCCCATGCCACTGCCTCGTTGCCTGTGACGCATCCACGTCCTGTCGCCGGCAGGCATGCCGTCACCATCGCACAGTATGATTGCAGACTACGGGCTTATTGTCCACGGATCGCTTTCGAGAATTAGCCATGATTGAAATCTGACGAATGGTAGCAGGGCGCGGCTCTGTCGGTGTAATTATAGTGTATTGTAATAGCAAAGCTAAAATTGCAGTTTCAACTGTGAACACACTCCACGGCGGTTTCAATGGCACTATAATTCTCTTATTATTATCAGTTGTCCCTCAAAGGAACCGGGAGGGGTCTGGAGAAAGAGGGAAATAGGGAGAAATGATCATTTTAAAATGAACATTCAGGGTTGAGGCGATAATCGATAGAGAAACTCGGATTCAGAAGCGCGACGTTGTGGTCTATAATTGCGTCTCCCGCGCATCCGCTCACACTGCATCATCATCTTTCCGAGTTGTTAGCTGTAAAGATGTCATTTGTTGTCTCGTAGGATGTATTTTATTCGTCCGTGATGATGTGATATAAGTGAAACAACAAACAGCAGCAACAAGTGAAACAACGAATGGGAGAATAAGTAAAAGTGCAAGAAAAAAGGTGTTCGTGATTGGTAAACTAATTAATTCCCACGCGACGTCCTAGCAAGGTGTCATGTGTGCAATGTGTGCTCACACGAAACCTTGCTAGGAATTGCAAGCATTACGGTAGGTCCTACCGTAGGCCGAAATCGCCTCCCGAAATTGTCTTTGAAGTGTTCATAGTTTCTTTTTGTTCAAATCACTTTATCCTTTGACACTGAGTTACGTCCGTTCTCCGTTTCTTTTTTTTTTTCGAGGCAAAACATATGTGGTGCCAAAAAGCGCCACTGTTGCTTACATAGTCTCCGGATCAAATCCTTTCTGAGATGGAGAGCTCATCGTCAGGGTCATTGATTGGTATCATTTCTCTACCAGGAGATTCAGCATGCTGGTTAAAAGGCTGGTTGCTTACGAAAGTCTTGCGAGACGAATAAGCATTGAGCCCGCTAGACCATTTCGAAGGGCGCAAATATGCATTGCTGATAGAATGCTGGCAAGCCTTTCATGGCCTTTGAATTGCAAATGATCCACTTTCACAAATGGTCTTTTTGTCTAGACTTTTTTCACAATATTGCGCGACAGGATCTCCTGTCTTTCTTCATCCCTCCACAACTTTTTGTTCAGCTCTGAAATTTCCGCTCCAACGATTGGCATGATTTTATTCGTTCCCTTCTCGTGCATCACTATAACTTCCACTATGGCCCAATCGTCAGAAATCTCTTATTGCTCGTTTTACGATGCTTCGTTGCTGAATATTCATGGGCTGAACGGTGAAGCTATCATTGGACATCTATACATTCCAGCGTTTCCAAACACTTTGAAAGGTGTTTTGACACGGGAGGGCGTAGGTGGGTCGGCCATAGTCTGTAGCGATGGTGATATTCACTTGCTTACCCTGCTCATTGGCCACATTTCTAGTCTTTAAGAGAATAAATCACTGCCGTCCTGACGACTCACATTCAATATCGTAAGTATCCTGTGGCGGTAAGGCCGCCGTCAGATTTGGCGATTTTGCGACGCCGCACATTAGGTTGCAGCATTGCACAATCTCGAAGACACTGGAAGAGGGTAATTTTGGTCTACGGTAGAACAGACGTAGTTCGGACGAGTTTAAGAGACCGCCATAGCACAAACTCGCCAATTTGGCACCTTAGAATGATGCCAAGAGGATACGTTTCTATTATAAAGTTGTTTTTTCCTTTTGCTTTTCCTTTGTTCTTTCTTATTTTGTTCTTAGATGTACTTACATGAATGCTAATGTAGTTGGAAATGACCACTGCGCTGGGAGTCAGGTGCTACAACTAACGTTGGCCCGCAGCCCGTCTCCTACAGCGGACAACTCGGAAAGTCTGTGTGTTGGATGCGAATGGGATGCGAATACACACCGCAGCGTCGCGCTCTTGAATCCGGCATTTTCGCCTTCTATCCCTTCTAACCTTGAGTGTTCGTTACAAAATGCTCATTTCTTTGCAACTTCCTCTTGTTTCGGTCCCCTTCCGGTTCCTTCAAAGTCGTAGTATCGCGTGCGGAAGTGCGACGCCGCAAAATCGTAGAATCGCGGGTGTGCGCAGATATGACGGGGAATCGCTTCGCGGCGTTCCGCTCGCGGCGCCACCAGCACGACTTGCCGTATCGGTTGCTTGGGAGCCCGGCAGATCGTGGTTGCGTCACCTCTGCGCTTCCACCCATGCCATACTGCCTCGCTTGAAGGTTGCCATGCCCTACCACTGGCACTCGCACCCGCCGCGCCGCTCGCCGCGGGCGGCCACGCGGTTTCCCGTCATATCTGCACGCACCCCAAAATCGCGAAGTCTGACGACGCCCCTAGGGCGACAACTCATCTTGAATAGTTCACAACTCAGAGCCACATGGTGGCGGATACGTTGAAATGGCATAAAGGACTTTGATGTGTACACCACAACAAAAACAGTATAATTGGGAGGCTAAACTGACCCGACTGCTTTCGCTTTTATTACTTCCTTGAGGATTCCGAGTACGTTATAACTTGCTCATGGAAAATATTTTTCAATGCTTTCGTCTTCATTCAAGAACATCTGCTCGAATTCCGGAGGATATTTTGGAAATCAAGGGCAGTGGAGAAAACGAGATATGACTGAGGGACATCTGATCGCTTTTTTTGGTGCAGTTCTGAGTTGTTTGTCAGGTGTATTTGAGAAGCTTTCGCAATCTAAGCAGGCTAACATTTCAAGTCAGTTTACAACAGTTTCAAGAGAAAACATTCTTGGTTTCAGTCATAACCTCAGTATAGAGCGGAAAAGTAAGTCGACCAGCCCCGTGCAAGGAACTCTGTTTTTTTCATGCTTTGCTGTCGGCCAGGATATCAGCTTTGAGGCATCGTGAGTCCACGATTAGGCAACAAGGATTAGATAGCCGCGTTCATACTTTGCGGTGCCGGCAGCAGAGCGTGGCTGCGTGTCTCTGCGTTTCCGCCTACGCCACCCTGCTTCGTTGCCTGCGTCGTCTCTGCACCTCCCATCTGTCACTCTGCCTCCCTGCCTACGAACGCAGCCACGCCTTGCCGGCCTTGAGTATAAACCTGGCCTTAGACGAATTGGCAGAGGCGTTTGTGTTCACTAATACTGCGTACAAGTTCTGCACGCCTGCCAACTATGAACTCTGCTGAATAGAACGGGACTGCAATCTTCAACGTAGCTTGGCTTGTGTATTGGATATGTAACATTATTAATCTCTTTCTAAAAGTTTTGCAATATATCTAATAGAATATGCACGAAATATGGAATACTTTTCTTCTGCGTCACTTTTCATTAGGGGAAATTAGCCAACAAAACCACGTCTTGTTTGTCATGCAGTATGCATGACAAGTCTCTTCCTCGATGGCACTTTATTGCATTCCTTCCATTTTTATTTCGGTGTATATATCGCTGCTCAATTAGAATAAACAATTTTGAACCTCAAGACGTGATCCAAGAAAGCTTGAGTGGATATAGAAGTGCTGTGAAGATATGCCGCTCAAAATCCATCCAGTGATTATAGGTGAGAAGTCATAATTCGGGGAATAAACAGTCGAAATCCACAGAAAGCGTACCTGGCCACCGTTTTGTATGACGTGCTCTAATCGGTAACCGCGTCGCAGTGTGCGAAAGACATCCCTTGGTTTGACCATCGTTTTTTGAATTCTTTGCAGAACTTTCATAGTTCTTCAGTTTCGCCTTCGACTTTCATATTTGAAAAGTGGTGACTCAACTGTTTGCAATGTTTTCCTTATTTCGTGTTTTTGTCGAAAACCGTCTCGCCCGTTCGACACTTAACGGAGTAAATCGTTGAATCATCTATTTTATTTCTGTTTTTCAGTGTCCCATAAAATATTTATGCTGTCTCGAATTACCGTAGAAAGGTGTGTTTCCAAACAATAGGGATTAGATTAACAAAATCTTTAATATCATGCTAGTGAGCTCATGTTGGGTTCTGACGTTTTTTTTTAGCGCTCATCTTTTTCTCATCTAAGAGCTACGTTTTGCGCATGGAGAATGCGCAAACCAGAACTTAAGCTTGGTCTCTATGCCACTACTTCATCCTGGTTTACTGCTTCAAAGTGAGTCGCGCTATGTGGAATGAGCCCAGGGGGGAGAGTACAGAAGTGGTTTAACTTTGCTTTACTAAGCTCAGGTGAAATCCACCTACACTGGCTCACACTGATTTCTTTACCCCCACAGTTGTTGGGTTAATTTGATTGTGCTAAAATATGGATTTTGAGGGCAGTACCGATATCCCCTATCCATCTATACCCACATAGCGTCCCTATCCATAATGTTGATCACAGGGACGGGGCATAGAACCTCAAAAATCGAAAATCAGACTGAATTTCGTTTATTTTCTAAGGGTTATTTGGGGCGCTGATCACGAATCATTTCATCCGTTTTCAGCACCCTAACTTACCCTTGTAAGCAAAGCTCACCATAATCGCTGAAACTTTGCTCATAGTGATATGTTGGGGTGCAGATCACGAATATAACATTCATTTTCAGCGCAGACGTTATTTGTTTTCAAGGTGGTGCCGCCAGTTTTGGCACTTGTGGCTATAGTGGTGCTGACACAGCTGAGGACCCTCATTTTCTTGCTGTCGTCTGTCGCATGGTACTACATATATTTCCAACAATCATCAATCTGCACACTCATCCTTATATATTTGCCTAAGTTTCAATGGAGAAGGGACGGTTCCCTTCCCTTCAAACCCAGGAAAAACGGAGTAGGGCGCCGACCACAGTGTGTTGCTCCCGCCTACCTTAGGCCCGTCAGACTTTGCGATTCTGCGGTGTCGCGGCTCTGCACGCGAAGTTGCGGCATTGCACAATCTCAGTGTCGGAGTATCGCGTTCGAAAGTGCGACGTCGCAAAATCGCAAAGTCTGTCGACGGCCTAGCACCGCTGTAGTGGCGGTAAAGGGATACTCATAATCAGCACCCCGAATAACCTCCATAGACCGATTTCAGAGACAGTCATGCCAATGCGCGGTGTCTGGGGTAGCTATGGTTAAATAGTGCCGAAACCGCTCTCTTCGTGCATCTCCCGTTTTTTGACTACTGTTTTCCCCTTGTCGCTGAGCATTCCACACATCTGCGACAGTGAATAGAAAAAGTCATTTCGTTGCATTGTAAAGCGGGGGATGATGACATCGTTTGGCGGCACGCTCGAGCATATTGAAAGGTCTTGGATTGAAGGATGCGATCTGCCAGTTCCTACTTTTTTATTTGACATTTTCGTATTCCTGAAATATACCTTTGCAGTGATCTAAAAAACTAAAAGTCGGCAAATAGTTATTGTTTGCCGACATCCTTGAGCTCGAAAGATTTTGCGATGCTCAACTTCCGTGCCTCGAACAAAAAGGTGGCGAACGAGTTTTCTGCGTAGGGCGCATTCTGAGTTCGAAAAGGATTTCTTCATGTGCACAGCTACTGTCCATATTCATTCAGCATCTGGGAATTTCTCGAATGTTCGCACGTTCACATTCCTCCTGACTCAGTCCGTGAAGATGTTTCTTTTTATAATTGTTTATGCCTTCTTACAGCTGATATCACATTTTCTGTCTTTACTTGATCGATTGGACGCATCTCGATAGAATTCGATATTATGGAAATTCTTGAAATCGCTATAGCACACATATTTAGTCTATTTTATGATTCTTCGACGCTATTTTCTCAGGACGAATGCCTTGCAAGCCGAGAACGCGTATCCAGTGTAATTTTAAAATTGATGTTTTATTGCTTCTGATCAATCTTTTCAGTTTGTTTTTAGTGTACAGTTTACATTTTTCTGAATTATGGACGCCCACCACTCTCGTTCTGTGTTGGTTTCGAGTAGTCGCTTTCCAATGTAATGCTTATAGTGCGTACTGTACATGAATAGCCCTATTCGATTGATACGGCATCTTCACAATGGCGTCGAATTCACGTCTGCAAAGATCTGACAGCAGGGAATCTATCTTATCTCTGACGTCATGTGTCAGCGGAATCGGATCATGGCAGGTAATGCTTTCCTAGCTTTGCGGCTGTTTGCAGTATTATCGCGCAGTCTTAATTCTGCCATATAATTGTGTTTTCCTATTCGACATTGGCTTGTTGGGTCAATTCAAATCGGGGGGAGACGCAGCTTTGCGTCAAATTTTCATCCACGTCAAAGCTTCTTTCCCTCCCTAGGCTTAGGCTAAGGCAGATGAGACCTATGCTTAGAGATGCTCTTTCATGTGGAAGGAGGGGATATCAATTTTAGCCTAAGCCTAGGGAGGGAAAGGAGCTTCGACCTTGACGCAAAGTTGCGTCTCCCCCCCCCCCCCCCCCCCGACTTGAATTGACCCAGCTTGTTTAATTATCATCTATGACTAACTGTGGCAACATCCTTTTCTGCCTTTTACCATAAGTACCTATGTAGTTCTTTGAAATAATTAGTACATTGCACAGGCACCTTTTGGCCTTTTTTACGGTTTGTCACTATGTCAAGGTGCAATCCATGAAACGAAAGCTCGAAATGTTTTGTGAGCAGCTGTTGCTGCGCCGATAGGTACAGAAAAAATGAATTTGGTGAGGTGCTACGGACAAGCGTAAGGGAAGGATTTACGGTACAGACAACACATTCAACATAATACGAAATACACCCCTTGCATAGAGTAGTTGTTGTATTCACCTTAGAGCTCCTTTCTTCGAATGGGCGGAAACCCATGCCGCTTAGCTGCTTCCTCCTCTTCATTCTCCAACGCTCTCATTATATTTGTGATCAGGGTTTTTATGGTGAATAGTTGCATAGAATTTCGATATAGTTGCAGTCAAGATTTGATTAGGCTCTTATTTTTCCGTGACGCCTGCATATTTCACATCAGTAGGTGCAGATTTCTTTGCGGTGTATGAATGACGCAATTTTTCGAGGATGGAGGTGGCACTGGGTGGGGATTCAGATCTCACCCACCAAGCCTATAATCGAACATTTCCCGTCTTTCTTATATTTCCTCTCGGGCTCGCTAAATACAATCTCCCTGGGACTGGTTGGCTCGGATTCGAATAATCTGCGAGGCGAGTCATCACATAAATGAAACACACATTGGGGTTGTACCTTTCTCACCTACGAGCCAAAGAGGTGTAACGTAAGCTTGGCCTCCTAATCCTTATCTTGCGAGCGAGAGCATTCTACTCCATGCGACGTCGCCTTGGAAACAGGAAGCTAAGGGTGAGTTCTATTATAAGATTTAAGTAAATCCAGATCAAGTAGAAAGCAAGGATGAAGTACTCACTATAGTGAATTGCTCAAAAAGCGTAGAACATTTTGGAATCAAACAGTCTTTGTTAGAAGGATCATTCAAACCGGTATCATTAGAATTAATGTGAAATCATAATCCATCATTCCTCTAGGTCACAAAAAGTGGTGCGCTTTGATATCACGGTGCGATCTGCACTTGTGTAGGCGCTGCGGGATCTCAGTAAGGTTTTTTTCGGTTGGAGAGCGCAAAGCGCTATTCAGCTGCTTCTCATTTTCAATAGGATTTACAAGAATACTTATCGAATTGAGAACAATAATTTTGACCGCATATTTCTTCCTTCGCGTTATATTGCTTTAGTCATAAATAGTTAGGTGGGCAAATACTGCTCTCTCATACCAGGGTAGATCCATCAAATTAAAATTTAGGTCGGAGATCGTGCCAGAATTGATAAGCGAAGTGGAACGGTGGCATATGTTGGTCCAACTAAATTCGCTCCCGGTGAATGGATCGGACTTGTGTTAGATGAACCACAAGGCAAAAATGATGGATCGGTCCAAGGATATCGTTACTTTACAGTAAGTTTCAAAATGAAGTTTTTCAGTTGTTCTTTTTTTGCCGTCTTGGCTGCTAATTTTCTTTTCATGCTGTTCTATTGTTTTATACTATTTTCATTTTAATTTTCATACTACTGCAATTGGCGGTGTATTGGTGTGGGCGCTCAGTCTTCCGTCAGATTCCGCGTCTGCGACTCTACGATTTTGCGCTATTGCACTTACGCACGCTATTCTGCGACACTGAGGCTTTGCGATGCCGCAACTTTGCGATACCGCAAAATCGCGAGTTCTGACGGCGGTCGCCTCATGTGCTGCTCTTCTATTTACGGGACTGATTTCTCTGACTGGCTTCACTTAATCAGTTCTTGCATTAGTCTCTGATCGTGCATGATTGAAGCAAAAGTATTGAGAGAAATTCTGCGAGAACCAAGTAGTCCTTTCTCACAAATGATGTCGCAATTATTTCACAGATTTGTCCTTTTATTAGAATTTTCATCTTTTATACGTTGCATAACCGGATATCATTGAGCGAATGTGTGGTATAATCGCGTATTATGCGTTTTCGAGACCAATCCCTGCACACGAACTCAACCCACTTTCTACACGCCGCTCACTGTCACACATCTATGGATCCATTTCATTTATGGCCGTTTTTCTTAAGCCTGAAATTGCTCGTGGATGTTTTTCTGGCAACTCAAATTTACTGAGTGGGAGGGAGTGGGGAGCGATATTCTCGGTGTGATTAAAGCATACTATGCAGCATGTGCCATGTACTCAGCTGGATATAAAAACATTTGGTGACTGCCCTAGTCCTCTCTTTGGTTGACATTCATTTCCCACATTTATTATTTCATGAGAGTTATGCTTTTAGGGGTAAATTTCATTTTAATCATCTATAATTGCGGGCATGTATTCGAAAGCATTCGCTCGCTGTCGCTTTTGAAGATATTATCTTTGGACTTTTATAAGAGAACCCCGTGATTCATTTGTCTCGTTCATGTGGCCTCAACATGCTTCACTCTGGCTTTCGCAATAGGTGGAGCACCTGATCGTACTAAAAACTGAGCTGCGATCCAAGCATCACTTACACTGCAGTAGCTGTCAAGTGGCAGTAGCCTTGAAATACTCTTTCTCTGTCTTTCTCGAAAATTTCCTCCTGTTCGATGGTTTTACTTGCGGAAAGTAATTCTGTTAATTTCAGTGCACCCCAGATCACGGACTATTCTGCAAGTCCAGCAAACTGGACCGAATATTGCTGTCACCGGCGCGGTTCAAATCGCCCACGCCAGGGGAAGGTGACGCAAAAAGTCCCTATGCTGCTGAATATGGGTGAGCTCACAATATTTCATTCAATCTTTTTCTATGCCGACGTTGAATCATGCTGAAAATTTCCCATGCTGAATTTTCTTTGTTTGACTACTGACTAATTGCGGTGAGATGGCGGAAGTTGAAGTGTGGTGTGAAGGGTCTCTAATGTCCTTATCTCTGGAATTATTTTTTTTTTGCTGAACGGTGTAGTGGACATCTCTACGCCATCACCGCTTTGCTTCCTTTTTCTCTTCGCGCCTCGCTTTCATGAAGAGTTTGTACCTGTCATGAGAAAGTGTCTCGAACATTTTAAATTTTATAATTTGAGATCGTGTGATCATTAAAGGGACAGTAGAAAGGGTGCAGGGAGTGAAGGAATGCAGGGTCTTTCTCAACTTTCCCGCCCATCCGTGATTTTGGTACTTCTTAACTTATGGTCAGGTTTCTGAGAAAAGTCGTTCAGTCATAGGTGCATGATTTCTAGGCTATTTCATTTGATTTCCTTGAACTTTTGTAGGGACTCATATGCTTTAGCCCTTACCCGTTCGTCCATGTTCCTAAAAGAATGGGACTCCCATCATCCTTCCTTACGCCATTGGTTTTTCTCACTTTACTTAGTTGCGTATCTAAAACATCTTTTCAATTACTGGTGATTTGACTGAAGATGGGAAACTTAAATAAGATTATCATTAATGCAAAGCACTCTACCTAGCTCTTCCGATCGATCCTCGTTGACAATGTTTTTCCTCCTTTTTATTTACTTTGTGTTCACCTGCCGTCAGAATTACGTGCTCTCACAGGCTGTCCAGGAGGTGTGCTTGGAAACGGATTAGACAGTGTGGTATTACGTGTTCGAAGATAATCAAATGTGGCTCTTTTGTGTACAAGAAAATGAAGGGGACTGAGTGATGATTCAGGTTCGGCTAATTACACTCCTCCCCCTCTTTCCTCCTCCTCCACCTTCTTTTTCTAGTATTTGATTTCCTTCGCCTGTTCATTCATCAAGCCATCCCCCTCATCTGTCTCTTGTTCAGTGATTAGGGCATCAGGCTGCTTCACAGAGCACTTTTCAAAACTATCAAATTGTTGCCTAACGCCATCGCTACCTAGCACCGCGTATTTCACGAAGGACGCGTAGAAGCACAGTGATGCATTGTAAAACTAAAGTAAAATTTCGCTTTCCAGGTTCGACATAGGCGATCGTGTAGTGGTCTCTGGTGGCAAGCAAGGTGTAGTGAGATTTATTGGTGAAACAGAATTTGCGCAAGGTATCTGGGCGGGTATTGAGCTGGAGCAGCCGTTAGGAAAGAACGATGGAAGTGTACAGGTGAGATTCCTAATACTCTTTTAAGCAGTATGCTTTAATTTTTTCTCAGTCATCAATTAGTGAATGAAACACATGCAGTTCTTGTTTCAGGGGAAAAGATACTTCACCTGCAAAACACCGTATGGAGTTTTCGTGCCCGCTTCTAAGACCCAAAGAGCACCATCTCAAACGCCTACTAAAGGAAAGGTAAGTGCTCTTGCAGCATTTCAGTAGTGAATTTCCATAATAATGCAGTTAATTTGTATAAGGTCGTGCAAACGAAGACATCCCTTCTGAGGCAGAACAGAGGTCTTGGTGGTAGCCGCGAGTCCCTCTCATCTATTGGAAGATCAAGTGTGGCTTCTTCGCGATTCGGTGTTGCCCGAAAGCCTCCACATACCGTGGGTGTTGACTTGGTCTCTAATTGCCTTACTATGGACTATCTTGATTTTTTCTTGATCTTGTAAATGCGTACTATGATCTTCCTGTTATTTTTCATCTATCTTGAAAGCTGAGCAACCCTCCCGTTCTCAGGGGCTCTAAGAAATCTTTGGAAGTCAATGAGCATAATCAAAAGTCATCACACAATTTGACGTCATACCCACCTTTCACCCCTTTCTTTTTTCTTCTCAAGGGTCGGGCTAGCTCACAGTGACCGGGGCCCGTTTCTTTTAAAATTGTTCAAAATAATTTGAACAATGGTTATTTCTACCGATTTTTTTTCTACCGCAAAATGGCGAAGTAGGATCACCTTGTTGGTAGAAGCGTGCTATACACAGCTTGTGAAGAGTATAGGAATGTTCTATTAAAATTTAACCGTGCAACAGGCTGCATCGTGGCTAGTTTTTCGCTAATTCATTTTATCTTCACTTATCTGTTTCAGCATTCACAAGCCTCGGAAAACGCTACCATCAAAGCGCTACAGGTGTGCTCATTCGTTTCAATTTCTACCTTCCCTTTTTTCATGTGCGTAGCGGCATTATCAGAAAACAAGACCATTTCGGATTTTTTTTATCGCGCTCGGTCTCAGTGAAAGGTTTTTTAAATATTTTTTTTCAGGATGCTCTTCAAGAGAAGGAACGCCATTTGGAACAGCTTATGCGGGAACGTGACATGGAACGATCCGATTTTGGTCAAATGGGAGGTGGTGACCAACAAGAGAAGGTTAGTTACGTATTTCGCGCACATTAGACCCTTCTTTCTGACTAATTTGTCTGTTTTGTTTCAAATCGAACGATAATGGCAGATCTTTATCCCTTTGCCACTAAATAACGGTTCAGTATACATAGTTGTTCAGCCTGAACATATCTCACTTCTGAGGGGTCGGTCAAGTGATGTCACCTTCGATAGGCAGGGAAAGATATGTATTCGCATACTGATTGGTTTCCGCAAGTCATTGCATGTGTAAGCTACGCGTCTAATGTCAACTGCGAGTCTGAAGAAAGGGCATGTGACTCGCCCATAAAAGATTTAAACACCGGGAGGGTGCAATTTTGGCTTACGGTATGGCTTACGGTGGCTTACAGTGCGCTAATTGCATGCACGACGCCTTGCTAAGACGTCGATTTTGAATACATCGGGATTTTTTGTATTATACATCCTTTTTCTCTGCTTATTCTCCTTATCATTGTCGCACTTGTATATTGCGGTGTGCTGTTTTACCTGATTAACATCGTCTCGAATAAGATCTTATTCACCCTACGCGGCATCAAATTATATTGGCGTCGGATCGCCTGAAGCGTGCAGTTCAAGGTGTAGCGCACAGTGCGAGCGCGCTAGTATTGCAATAGCGTACCAAAGGCGCGCCTTCAGCGCGATTTTCGCTACACATAATCTTTTCTGGGTTCGAATGTTTTCTCACAGAGGACAGTGTTCTGTACGCTTTTCTTCCGGTCCCCCTACCCCGGCGGCTTTACCTCACGCCGTGCAATTTGTCTTTTTCTAGTATCCCTTTCTTATCCTTTCTACATTGTATTTCAGGTCGCAAAATTGGAAGCAGAGAAGAAAGCTTTGCAAAACGAATTGCTAACAAAAGAAAAAATCATTGAAGATCTCAATTTCCGCCTTGAAGAGGAGGTAATATCAAAGGAGTGTCAAGTTGAAGAATTGAAGCAGCAGCTAGTTCCGAATGTACCGGTAAGTGAAGCTGACTTCATTTATGCTGATAAATCTTAGAGAATAATATTTGAGTAACCGGCTTTAGCGTTGAATATACTACTTATAACGTTTGGAAGGCACTTAGGATTATAATATGCAGAATTACAGAATTGTTTGCCCAGATTGAATGATGATTTCAGGGCGATGAGGAATTGTTGGACACACATGCGGCATTGACAAGTGAGATTGCCAGCCTCAAAAAAGAACTGGAAGGCGAAAGAGAAAAGCATAAGCAACTTCTAGAGTCAGAAAGGGCGAGCACTGAGGCCAGAGAGCAGCTCTTGGAAACGTTACGTGCGGAATTGGAAGTGGTAAGGGTTCGGAATTGTTTTTCTAGTCTAAAGCATAGTTTACTTCAAGAACCGCCCCCAGTAGGAGTGTATGGGGTAATATGTGGCGCGGCTGTAGGGAAACTAGGATGTATTATGTATTTAATAATGAAATATGTATATCAGTTTCTTGCAAAAGCTTCAAAATGTCTTACGACACTTCGTTTTTCTAATGAAGTCACAGTTACAGCTGTGGCTATGTTTAATTTTTATGAGGTGAAGAGAAGTTCAGACATTGTTCCTCAATTTTTCAGTCAAAGGAACTGCTTACCAATGAGCATAACGATAAAGAGAAGCAGCTTATCGAAGCGAAAGCCGCATTGGAAGAAAAGAATAAGCTACTGGAAGCTGCAGAACAATCATCCCAAAAAACCCAAAAGGAACTGGAAAAGGTGACAGGTTCGTAGTTTCTTTGTGCCATGATTTGGTTGCCTGAGTATTGCTGGAGGCGTCTTGCATGTATTTTTCGTATTTCATGCGTTTTTTTTTTGTTGAAAAAAATCTATTTGAACTTTCGAGTATATTATTTCGAAAAAGGAGGTATTGTAGCCTCAAAGGGGTGTTATGTGATCGAATCCCCTTCTGTGCGACCAAGCATTTCATCTGTCTGGCATTGCTAGTTGTTACCTTACATGCTTGGGCAACAGGATCCGGTGAGCCCCTCGGATGGATTACGCATATTGCGCCAGCAGCTTTATCTTTTCGAAACCATTTCCTCCGATACCATTATTGATTCTGTTCGCTTTTCCAGTTTAAATTTGGTTTCCTATATACTCTATTTCATTTTTCCTTCGAGCGCACTTGAAGTATGATCTCGCTCATTTCAGATGAACTGCAATCAGCTGTCAACAAAGTGAAAGAGCAAGCGGAACTGGTAGAAAATTTGACAAATAGCAAGGAATCAGCTGATGCAGTGCGGGCACAAAGATTGGCAGCTCTTGAAAAAGAATTGGAAATGAAGGCTGAAGATTTTTCGACCATGGAGCAAGAGAGGAGGTCTTTAGAAGAAAATGTGAAGGCCCTGGAACAGCGATTGGCAGAGGGATCAGGCTCTTACGAAATCCTGCGTCAAGAAAAAGCTACAATTGAAGGGGCGCTGGAGGCTCTGAAGAGCGAGAAAGCCTCAGCTGATGAGCGTCTGATTGAGGAACAAAAGAAGAACGAAGAGGTTGTTCACGAGCATATGGAGAAGATAAAATCAATCACTGTAGAGAAAGAAACGATTGAAGCAGCCCTCGTGGCTGCTAAATCTGAACACGAGTCGTTACTAACCGAAAAGAGTGACTTGGAAGGAAGACTAGCCGCTATTAAGGAAAATAGTGATGGTGCTCACAAAGAGGCAGAAGAGCGTTGCAAAATGATGGAGGAGAAACTCAAGAAGGCCGAGGCTGAGGTGAGCCATTCTGTCGTGACTAAATTAATGAACTCAATGGCTCAAACACTGGATAAAATATAGGATCAAAGCTGACCTCTGCCTTTGTGGGGAAGCATGTTGAAGCAAACAAAGAAATATGCTACGTCAATATCCTTGTGCTTGAAGGGAGAGGTGAAGTTGAAGCAGTGTGAATTTCATAGTCAGAACATTCATAGGAAATTCATAGACAGAACAAGGAATTTTCATTACCTTTGTCCTTCAACTGACCCCAGCTCGAGAGGTAGAAGGGCATCGTAATATGCGTTTATGCCCCTGTTTTTTTTTTTGACATAGAGGATACTTTATACTAAAATGGGAACAAAGCATAGCGAAACTCCGAAATCATGTGACTGGGTTTTCTAGTTTAATGTTTATGTACTTCTGTTTATCGTTTATCTTATAGGCTCATTAATGGGTGAGTAAGAAGTGAAGGCAGTGAGGTGATGATCGCTGTTAAATTTATTGTGCAAAAGGGTGGGCACAAACGCCATCAACCCAGGACATGAGGCCTCTACCGAGGTTGGTTCTGGTGCGGACGTGTTCACTGCTGCACCTTATTGCGACGTATCGATCGGAAACATGCGCACAATGACAGGTTGACCTACATCAAATGTCGTGTTCACTTGGAGGCGTGCTTTTGTGCATTTCTGTTCATAGAGTCTCATCGAGCAGCTTGGAGTTTGCCTTCTACCGCGACATGCGCCACCCATTGTCCGATTGACCGCTAGTGTTATTCATGTGAACATATTTCCCCTTTCTGAAATCCCAATTATCGTGCCTTTGGCCTTCAACGATGGGACAGAAAGTGGCTATACTGCTCTGAGTAACACAGATCTAATTTGGAGTGATTGTGGACCTCGAATCATGAACAACAGGAAGAGACATTTTACGGAAGGGTAAACATAACGACACATAAAATACGCTGTAGGAGTGTTTCAGAAATGGTTTCACTTGGCCATTATGCAGTGAAATGCAGCCTCTACTCACTGGGGGAAGTTTCTGGATTCTTGAGATACACATTATTATGCATCGGCATACGATATAGGAAGAGACGTGCTTTGATTAGGCAATGACACGGATCGGTAAAAGCGATAGTTAGGATAATGCAAGAATAGAGAAAAGAATGAGATGTATTGACCGTTAAATCATGGGATATTACTGTTTATTTCGCTGGTATAGACTAACTGGATCTGCGCTGTAGTTGAAAAGATTAGTAGCATCCGCCGAATGGTTGCCGATTCGTCCTTCATGGGATAGCCTTTTTATAAGCCATTTAAATGCCGAACATATGAATGTGTTCGAGTTTACGGTGCGTCATACATCGGATCAATTGATTTATTCCAGAGTTCGTTAGTGTGGCGTGCTTACAATCGTTATTTTAAATTAGTGAGGTTGTGAACCCGAAAATGTAATTTACAAATTTGGTTGTTTGTGAGTGTTAGGACAGTAATATAGGAAGTTCCCATTCCCTGAGTTCTCTTCGATCCTGCAGTTCACATGGTGGTTCTGGGCCTAGGAAGGCTACCTGTGGCGAAATCCCGGTGAAAAGCCCCCTCCAAGCTGTAGAAACCCTGCAAAACACCGCAACCATGCAACGGTTCCGCCTCTTGGACACAGCGGTCCCGCCTCCCGATGACGTAATTCCCGATTGACTGGGATGGGAGCGGCCAAGGAGATGCGGCAGGATCGAAGATTTTGCGGCGCGCTTTCGCAGTTTTAGCTTGAAGCTCACTTCAAAAAGTAGATGCTCTCGTATTTCCAAACATTCCCTTGTGTTTACTTGGCAACATGCCTATGGAAAACTAGGTCAGACTACTCCCCTCATGAGACAGATCGTCCGCGTCGATAATCGACAGTAGAGAGGGGGTCCTATTTCTCGGGATTTTGGCCATTTCCATCCGTTTTTTTCTCCACTGTCCTGTTACTAGGCATCTCGACTTTCACATGCACTACTTCTTTTACTTCTCGTCCGACTCTCCCCTAATGATGCCTTTAATATGAAAATTCAGTTTCTCATCGCTCTAAGTGTCGAAGACATTCTTTTGCAGCATGCATCGTCATTGGATGCCATCAAAGCAACGAACGATGAATTGTTGGGAAAATGCTCTGAGTTGGAGTCGAAATTGGCGGCTGTTGAGAAAAGCCAGTTGGAAGGGAAAGAGCTGTGAGTTTTTCTACTCAAGTCAATCATTGATTTTGTATAAAGTTCGTATGTGTGATACTGGCAGGGAATTTTTTACCGGTTGGGTTTTTTTTTTGAAGTTCTTCAGCAATTCCTTTATAATGAATAGTTATTTCGCTGCTAAATAATTTATTGAGCGATTTTTAGATTGACAATCAAAGAGAGCGAGTTGCAAAAAGCGGAGCACGATTTGAGGCGAATACAGGAAGAAGCTGCAACGTAAGGAATTCATTAGCCTTGCCTATTGAGTTATAATGTCTTCTTTTGAGTTGAAACCCTGTTTGTCTGAATATTTCAAAATAAGGATAAAGAGATGGGTGGTAGGAGTGAAAAGGACGACTGTCAATTACTAGGATGTTTAAAGAATCTGTCCTCCCAAATGAAAAATAGATATTCCTGAGAAAAAAGAGGACGTTATGTAGATATCCGTTGCAGTGCATTAATTGTCTTACGGCATTTTAAATTGTGGATCGTGTGAATAGATTTTTGACCACAGTAGATTGATTGAATATATTTGATTTGGTTTTTAGACTGGTTGGAAAGCTAGATGCAGTTACGAAAGATCATGAGGCAGTAGTCACAAGTAAAGCGCAAGTTGAAGAGGAACTGCGTAAACAGACAAGTGCTCTTAATACACTTCAGAATACTGTAGGTTCTCATTTCACCCTCTTATATCACTCTCAGAATGGACATCCAAATTTCAGGTGAATGCGTCAAATATGGATCAGAGTGCGATGGCAAAAGAGTTGGCAAACGTAACAACTTTGTGTGCTGAACGATTGGATGAGAACAATAAGTTGCAAGAAATAGTTAAAAGGTATTTGACTGTTCTAATCATACTGGCATTGTGTAACGAGATTCTTAAGCCGAGCCGTTTCTTCACGATTTCTTAAGCCGAGTCGTATTCCCATTTCTCTTTTAAGATAACCGCCAGAGACCTGCATCCATAGATGGGAGGATGTCTACACGCAAAGTAGGGGTACGGGGAAGGGGAGGAGAGGGGAGGAGGGTGGCGAAGAGAGGCAATTTGCACCAATCAGCTCCTGTACTATGTACCTTATAAGAAAAATACTGAAAGGTTTTGATTTAGAGGATATCCCATTTTATTTCGTTTCAGCCTTGAGGCAAAAGTACAATCCGTGGAGCTAGCAAATGCAGACATCGTCGCTAAACTAAATGGCGCCGAGGAGCGTTGTAATGATTTAGTTAGGCAATACGAAAATACAATGAAAGAGGTAACATTTGAAATGTTATGAGTTTCTATTTTTTTTTGCCGCTACTTTTTTCTACTTTTTTTCTGGAAGAAAATGAAATTTGCCGCTGAATTATTGCGCATGTTCGCTTATTCACTGATATGGTGAAAATCGCTTGAAATGCGACCAGAGGATATGTTGCTTGCACTCGCAATTTTGATCTGACATTGCTAATATCTAGCAGGAATTATTTCGCTATTCAAAAATGGAATATATTTATACATAAAACTCATTTGCTATTTTTATTTTGACATTTCAGTTGGAAGAAACACGTGCACGTGAGACCGAAACGCGTACCGAGTTGGAAAAGACTGTTGCCGCAAAATCGGAGGAGATCACGTCGTTGCAAAGAAACGCTGAAATGTGGTTTATCAATTTTTTAGTAATAATGTTTACTGTTGTAATCTAGAAATCACGTGCACTAAATAGAAAGTGAATCAATGCTGGGTTAGCGACTACGCAGGTTTCTCGTGACTTTATTCAAATATTTTAGGCTTGTCTCTAAATCCGAAGAGTTCAATGCACTGGTTGAGAAGTTGAATGCAGAGCTCTCCGCTAAAGATGCAGAACTCAAAAGCGTTCATGAAGAAGTGAGATTTTGTTGATTGGAATGACCAATAATAATTGGTCGACGGTATCTTCTTCCCGTTTTCGTAGCCACCCATTTTTTGGGGTGTATATCATTAGGACAGAAACGTCGCGTGGCCGTATTAGGCACGCACGGGATGGTGCGAGCTATGCGCGCCGTATTAGTTGAGTCCTGAAGCGATTACGCCTAGAATGAGGCGTAGAGCACCGTCATGGCTTCAAGACCCATCCAATACGGCGCGCATAGCTCGCACCATCCCGTCGCGTGCCAAACACGGCCACGCGACGTTTCTGTCCTAACGATATACACCCCATTTTTTGCCTGTACATAGTAAGGAAGTGAGAAGTGATGCCATATGATTCTAATTTGTGATCAGCGAAAAACTGCTGGGAAAGAGGAACTCGAATATCACTGTCCCCAATCTAGCATAACCATTCGAGGCGCTACTGTGCGCCCTTAAAGCGAAGTACTTTTTGTCCTTTCCCCCAATGATTGAGTGTTGTTGAGCTCTCTTTTTTCTATTATTTGCTCCTTTCTGCTCTTTCTGGTACTTCTTTTAGCGAACAAAACTTTTCTCTTCCCAGTTTGTCAGATTTTTGCTTAAGAAAAATGCCGTAACGGTTGAAAAGGAAGCTGCTGAAAACCAGGTGGCAGCAGTGACGTCGAAGATGCAAGAACTGGAACAAAAGCTGGTTGATTCGCAGCATGCATTGTGAGCTGCTGATTCATCTTTTCCTTTTTATAACTTGGCTATTTTCGCAGGCTGAAGGATCAATAATGAGAAGATAGACCTTCTTTCAGGGAATTGGAGCAAAAGAAGAAATTAGACGAATATGCAGAGCAAGGTTCGAAATTGCATGGCGAATTGTTGGCAGCTAATGAGCAGAATAGCCAGGTTCATTTCAATATTTTGCTTATACTCATGGCTTTCCTTACTAATTAACTGTTTCCTTTTAGTTAATGCTTTGCTTGTTTCTTTCTAGTTGTCCAATGAACTGAAACTCAATGTGGAGGAATTGTCTCGTTTGTCTGTGCAACTTGAGGAATACAAAGCCCGCGCCGATGAGTCGGTTTGCACTATTTCATTCTTTTTTTCATTACTGGAAATTGTATGATGTGAGGGCAACTGCAAAAAGTATGTTCTCCCACTTGCGCGATCTGTGGATCAAGTTCTGCTCGAAATAACCTGTCTGTCATCTTGGGGGTTGACCTGCTGGTACCAGCCCTGTCCATATAAACGATTAGAGGGATACGACTTGGAAACTGGATATGTTTCAGATGTCTATGGCGCGTGCAAATCTCTTCAATTTGTAGAAGTAGTACAAGCCAATCATGGGGCGCGTCTTGAAAGGATCAATTGGATTTATAATCGCTAATTCAGATTTCTTTTAAAATTGTGATTCAGAGGTCAAAGTCGGGAGGAGGAATAAATGGGTCGATAGGTGGAGGTGATAGAAGTGTTAGGCGGTGCGCATTGGACAGAAACGAAATGAAGTTTTCCAAAAAAGGGAAGTTTCTATGCAGGAGTGCTTTCCCGCGCGTCGCTTCGCTACGTGTAATCGGAGGCACGTGCATCCGTAATGTGTGGCAGTCGTGCGTAGCATGTTACTCATTCATCGGTGAGAGCTAAGCCTACAGAACACTGTCGATGAGCGTAGGACCCAAGCCCAAAGTGTGTTTCATCGAGCTTTTCGCACAAGCTCGTCTCCTTGGACCCCTGGAACTGGCATAGCTCATTGAAATGGCTCTCACTGAAGCATCAGTTTGCTTTGGAACTGTCTTGGACTCGTAAGAGAAGTTTGCCATAGAACTGATTTATTTGAGTCAAAACTTTGGAAAAAAAACCAAATCGAATTTTGGATGATACCAAAGTAATTAAATGTATATTAGAAAAAGTTAGGAATAATATCAAGTCATTCAGGGCCGACCGTCTGAAATCTGAACTCGAACTACTACGCAAGGAAGATTCGGAGCGGAAAGAAAAACTCGATCGTGTTATAGCAGAAAAACAAGATCTGGTGAATTAATTCTGAGTTCTAACCTCAAGCATGTGCAAGCGAGTTCAAAGGATCTGTAGTGGTGGTGGTGGCTAGGTGTAGGTATTATATTGGAGCGATGCAAAATTTTGTGTGGATCTATGTTCTGAGCATGGATGGCAAAGAAAATAATCGCTGTTTTCATACATGCCCTATCCTCTTAGTAGCAGCGCTGTGTGCTAGATAGCGATGGGAGAAAAATTAACCGATCGTCTGTTACCCATATATTTGAGCTGTATTTGCCTAATGTGGGCCGCATGCAAAGTTCCACACGAAAATGTGAATCCGGCTTAGATACAGCACCACAGAGTCCCGGCCGATGGGCGGGGCCTCCGGGCCAGTGCCCACCCCAACGTCCATCTGATCAAGGACGCATTTCAGGGACAGAAAGTTACGTGAACAGTCGGAGCGGGGATGGGCTTTTACTCGGTGGCCCCGCCCACCTGGCCGAGAATTTGGGAAGCTGTATCTCAGCCGAATTCTCACTTTTTCGGGTGAAGTTTTGCATGCGGTTCTGATCGGCAAATACAACTCAAATTAATATACAGGTAACAAAGAAACTTATTTTTTCGTGGACGATTCTTTTAAGTTAAAGATTCAACGGTAAAAACTGAAATCTCGCCTCACATCACGGCACCTGGCTTTATTCCCCTGCATTGCGGCTCGACTAGTTTCCTTCATTCGAATTCTCGATGCTCGCCGTTTTTGATATTTCATTTCATATTATATTTCCATGAATAGAGAGTGAGTCCAGTTTTTGGGGTTGTGAGGGTAGTGCGAAAAAATGAACTGAAGGGAACGTTGACAAATGGGAAGGAACGGGAGAGGCGATGCATTGTTTTCGGGGAGAATGTTAAGTGCTCGCTCATCACTCCACAAAAGTACATTCCTCCTATTTTCAGTTGCAAGTTCTCAATTCCAATCAGGATAAGCAAGACGAGTCTCTTCAGACACTACAAAAGGAGTTAGCTGCTGCCAATAGCTTAGTTACAGAATATTCAAAAGAGAAAGAAAGGTAGGAAGACAGCAAGTTATTTCCGCTGATTTTTGCATTTAAATGTTCGTTTCAAGTCTGCTCGCTGACATGGAAACTTTGAAGAAGACGATAGCTGCTGAAATGGAGTCCAAGGAAGCGGTAACTGACGAGTTTTCTGTGGCGAAACAGCAACTACATCAGTTGATAGAAGAGGTTAGCTCCACTTGTTGCTGCGTTTCTTCTATTACCTGAGGCATCAGGCTCTCTTCAAATGGTCGAATGCACAAGGTAACGCAGCTGCTGAGCAGCAGCTCTCTGGACGCTCTAGCCCTCCAGTAGATGATTTTTGAATGTGTCGTGTAAGAAGTATGAAGGGGAAAATGAATTGTTATGGAGGGTCTCATTTTTTATTGAATTTCCTTTTTTGGGTATGCATTGGGTAGATGCGGCAGAGATTGGAAAAGGGTGACAAATAACAAAATTGGTGGAAAGGACAGAACCGTTCCATCGTGCCTTGACAGAACCTAAAATTAAACAGAAGCTTACTGGGGCCCCTCGCTAATCTGGTGCACCACACGATGCATTAGGTTCTCAGTTATGACTAACATAAATATTCGCTGTTCCAGAAACAAGCTTTAGAAGAACGGCTTCAGAAGTCACTGCATGATGAAGCAGAGGTGAAGGAAAAGGTTTCGAGCCTCGAAAGAGATAAGGTATTTTTTTCCATACTGCTGAGTTTTTCTATACCAGTTAGGCTAGCACGCTAGTGCTCGCGTAATATCATGGGCGTCAGTGGGTCGATCGGAATTGGTTTTTTTTAATATAAATTCACTCAATACCCATTACCACATCACGCTCCGTCCACCATGGGCGGAGCTTGACTTGGTGCTCTTTACTTCTTGTCCCATACCCTGACCATCCCCGCCTTGTTCCTATAGCCACTGAATGTTTTTCACGTAACCCAAGCTTCGCACACCACCACATGTGCACCCCCCCCCCCCCCCCCGTGCTCAACTGTCTTTCACAGCTTTCAAAACTCATCCCTGACTTTAATCTACTTTTCCCCTACATTTGGGTCATAATAGAAACCAGTCAACAATCTTCGGTCTGAAAAGGGGCATGGTTTGCTCCGCCCCCCACGGAGCTTGACTTCGTGCGTGTGTGCTTTTTTTGTCCCTTGTACTACCCATCCCAAACATTTCCCCACCTCCACAGCTTGTTTTTCATGTTATGCCTAATTTCGTGACAGACAGAGGGACGGAGAGGCAGACGAAGTGTTTCATATATGATAAGAATAATAATAGGGATATTTTGGTTAAGTGACGATGTGCCATTTTAAGGAGACGATACAAGGTCAGAAAGAAGACGAACTGAAATTATTACGGACACAGTTACAGCAGCAAGAAGGGTCGTTACAGACACAGCAGCAGGTAAATACTTTTTTAAAAGTCCATATCGTTTTGTTGTGGATGTGTTCTTGATGGAAGTGGCTCTGATGATGTGATGCGCTTTCTATCGCTTCCTCGGCAGTGGCTCAGATGATGTGATGCGCTTTCTATCGCTTCCTTGGCTCGTCGAATCAAGCCTAGCCGCGCTTCCTTGCCTTCTGGTGTTCACTGTGAAATTTTTCGCTACGAAAGTCATAGAATGGATGTCGAAGCGATCGTTAAATGTACTCTGAGGAGGCATGATTGTGGTATAATAGAACCTGCACTTTGAATCTTGTGCCTGTCGTGATGCGGTGATGATTTAGAAAGGCAATGAGCTCGCGGAGGCTCTGGAGAAAGTTCGATTGGTTGAGGAGACGAAAATGAATATCGAGAAGGTTATGGAACAACTAAAATCTGAATTGTTCGAGAAACAAAAAGAGGTGAGTTCAGCCGTTATACATACCGGTGTAACAACGGTTTTTCGTTCAATCGAACCGAATTCGTATTCTCCATTTCTTCCGTTTACCCTATTATCCCTTCCTGCCGTGATTCGTGTAGGTAAATACTTTATACAGATATTTTACCTTTATAAAGGTTACTTCCCTTCGTCTGATCGAAGCAAACGCAAATGTGATGATGTCTGAAGCAAAACAAAAAATGTGAGTTTTATCCGTCATTTTGCTTCTCCTTCTTATATTTTTCTTTTTTCTCGAGATTTCTTACTGTTTGTTCATTCATCGGATTTATTAGGTTGGACGGGAAGTTCTGGGACACCTTGTGAGAAAAATTCAATTTATTTTAATTTTACTCACATGTAACTTCAGTCACCAAAGTATGCACCATCGTGATCTACAATGTACTGCCAACGCTCAGGAAGATAATAGATACTTTGCCCATGGAAGTCTGGGGATTTCTGGTCGAAGAAAGTCTGGAGGTCGATTTTGAGATCATCGTCATCTTTGAGCTGCCGTCCGTCTAGGAAGTGGGTTAGAGATCGGAGTAGGTGGTAGTCAGTTGGGGCCATGTCCGAAGATTACGATGGACGGGGGAGCTTCGTCCAACTAAGGTCCTGGATCTTTTGGCACGTCAACTTTGCCACATGTGGGCGAGCGTGGTCGTGGAGGAAGAAGTCTAGAGCCATTTTTTCGGTAATTTTTGCGGCTACGCTGTCCAATTGCCTGCAGTAGAGATCGCCAGGGACTGCCGTGCTGAATGGTAACAGTTTCCCTTTTTTTTGAAAATTTAGAAAAAATCACATTTTTTTCTCAGTGCAAATTTTTGGAATTTTTCCTGTTCCAATTTGAGCCGATCGAGCCATCGGGCTGCCGCCATATGAGAGACAGTACCTGGGTCCATCGACTGGTTAATTTTGTTAGTGGCCTCGCATGCTGAGGAACCGAGGCGGTGTTCGTGAATTTCGCACCTTTCGCGAAATTGCCGTAAATTCACTGCTAGTTGAAGCCGTAGAGAATATGAATGTGCTATTCAGAAGCCCTTTTCAGACGCTTCATATACCCCCCACTACCAAATGCTCCCGAAGCTTTACAGGTTTCTACAGGAAAAAACAAAAAGTGTCCCAGAACTTCCCGTCCAACCTAATACTATTTATTTCTGGGGAACACATCTCATTTAAATTATAAATAACGAACCTGCTCAGGGATCTCTTCAACGAGCTTGAGCAAGACTGGCAGAAAAAGCAGTTGCGTCTTTGTGAGAAGATTGACGAATTAAGTTTGGAACTGGAGCAGGCTAAGAATAGAACTCAGAGCGACGAAGTGAATTCATTGAGGAGAGAGGTATGTTTCTCTTTTTCGATCCGTAGTGGAACTTTATTGCCATAAGAAGTCCCGATTGGTTAGCCAATGTTACCGTGTCGCAATAGCGTTCCCCATATTCAAGTATTGCGATCGTCTTTGTTTGCCACTAAATCGTTTTTCTTTCACATAAAACTTGTGCGTTAGGCATATGCGATATACTCTTACAATTTTTTTAATTTCTTTGCTCGCTTTCATCAGTGTTGAGGTTATCATTGCGTTTCAGCTGGCATTCACCAATTCAATTATTGCCGATCAAAGAAGAAAAGAACTGAAATTGCAAGAAGAAATTGAAGCTCTCAAGAATTTTTCAGTGGAATCGTATGTAGCTTTAATGGATTTCCATGATTTTTGCTTCATTACTTGCACTTGGACTATACAATTACATTCATACAACTTCTCCATATCTTTTCAGAGTGAACGGCCCACGGTTATCAGCTGTAAATCGTGAAGTGAAACCAAGAGCTTACTGTGATATCTGTGAAACGTTTGATCAGCATGAGACTGAGGTAAGGCTTATAATGAATGAAAGAACCTGGTTTTGACAAGTTATTTTTTCTTTAAACAATTTATAACTTTTGGATGCGGTAACCAGTTTAGCTTCCTGAGCTCTAATGACTGAATAAGCTAACAATAAAGATATTCTGCTGCGGACGTTTTATGCTATTCACTCTGCTCCTTTCTGCTAATTTCATAACCTTTCGCTGACAAATAGTTGACAGTAAAACTCTGGCGGGTTCCGCAATCTTCACCCGATGGATGTATGCTGTCCCGCTTGCAACATGACAGTTATTCACGTTTCCTCTTTTTTATTATTTCTTTTGATTTTCACGAATCCGCCTATCCTCGCTTTGACCCTTTGCACATGGATGCTGACGCGCTCAGTCCACCTTGCGGCTGCACGATCGTGTCACTAGGAGGCCGTAGGTTTGCTGAGGAGCCTCAAGCATGCATTACTTTCGAGAATCCCAGCGTGGCAGAGCGAATGGCAGGTCATTTGTGTGACTGACAAGCACAATAATGCTTCCATGGCTTATTCCGGCGAGCCATTCTCATTTTTGGATGGTCATATTGACTGTTACCTCAGATATCGAATTTTTATCTGCACGAGATAACGTTCCGTATATCGTCTTAGGCTCAGTGCGGAAGTTGGTACGATTTCAGGAAAAGTTCTGTACTGCCGCTTAGCTACACACTTATGAAAGCTTTACTGGGAATGTTCAGAGAGGAAACTGCAAGAGGCGCTGCGGTAGTTTGATTTTCTCCTCAAAAGCTTGTATATCCGTAGATCAGATCGAGCAAGTAATCTGGAGCGCTTCATAGCTCAAAAAGCTTCATTATAGTGCAGGAGGGAATGTTCAGACATGTAAGGGGCGGTATTCAAGTATAAACTAGCCGTTCGGAGCATGATAGGTGTAATTACGCTTAGACTTTTGTTTTTTAGAGGAAATTAATGTTTGTTAATGGAAATTGAAGGCATACGATGTACAGCTTTTTATGACGTAAAATCCTCTTCTATGGGAGTTGGTTATCTTTACAGTGGACTGTTCGAGAGAATTGCAGGGCATCCGAGTTGACGGAAATCCTCACATCATACTTTATCGCTTTACTTTATAGGATTGTCCGAAACAACAAGTCCAGGAGGAGATGGTACGAACGACACCAAAGAAACCACCACCGCCATCGAGAGAGTACTGTGATTATTGCGAAAGTGAGTTCTTTACTACTCTTTTTATAGGTTGTGCGGATGTGAGAAATCAGATTAGAAGGTAGCGATTGACAATAAATGAGCTGAGTTTCAATATCCCCTATTATTACGTGATTGTAAAGGCTGATTGGGGGAGTGTAAATTTGCGCCGTTACGCTGAACTGTGGCGGCAAAACCATGTTCCCCCACCGACCACTGCCACACTCTGGTGACGCGCTTCCTTTGCAAAACGCTCCACCCATTCACATTACAGTACAGTGATCGTGGTGAGCAACACGAATTCGAATTCGAATTTGGGCATAGTATCAAACTATGCATGATGAGTGTGGCGAGAGCCCACGCATTCGAATTTGAAAAGAGCCCTTTATTGCTGTCGGTGCCGGCGTCGGTGCGCAAAGTATGAACGTGGCCTTACTGAGACAATCACTTGTGTGAAACGGAATTGTGGTACCGATTGCCAATGGAGGCGATTGTGATGCAAGAACTCGCGATCCATTACAAGTAACACTTGGTCGATTTCGTCCGGGACTAAGAATTATGAAAGTGAAACGAACCACTGGATATCTTTATTTTAGTAGTGTCTTGAATTTCATTTTGATAGATTAATATGACAGATTACAGTAGATCTTGCGTATTTGTGAAAAAAAAAGGGGTTGAATAGGTTGACTCACATGGCTACTGTGATACATACAGGGTGGCTCCTAATTATTTGCGCTTAGTTTATTTCTAATAACTTCAAAGAAAAACAACGATTATACAATCTGATACAATTTCTCTGTAGAGCAATGCCTAATAATCATTCACTCCAGAGCATGTTCGAAATGAGCTCCTTTTGCAGCAGTACAGGCCTTCAGTCTCTTCTCCACCGACATCACTGTGGGCCGCAGGCAGGTGACGTCGATATCGTCCCACGCCTTCTGAAGTGAAGCTTCGAGATCGTTCAAACTTTACTGCCTTCTTGAGGAGACCTTCTGCTGTAAGTGGCCCCACACAGCGAAATCCGTCGGATTCAGATCGGGCGA
The DNA here is from genome assembly GCA_963978905.1 of Trichostrongylus colubriformis. Taxonomy (NCBI): domain Eukaryota; kingdom Metazoa; phylum Nematoda; class Chromadorea; order Rhabditida; family Trichostrongylidae; genus Trichostrongylus; species Trichostrongylus colubriformis. The sequence continues at coordinate 45,896,389 of OZ022259.1, forward strand.
ATAAGGTGGCCAGAAGGCCTTCGTCCAGTAGCCAAGAAAGTGACTCTCGCAGCGTGCAAGTGTGGATCTCGCAGAATGAGCAGGTGCCCAGTCCTGTTGGAGCACGCATTGACTACTGACAAAACTTTCAGCAACCCAGGGGAGTCTTTGAGTGCTATCTTCCCAACGAACAAGATTTTATTAATAGCTTGTAAGGAGCGTTTTGGCTGGTTTTCGCAATTTCAAATTCGGGAGATCATAACTTAGCTCTAACTGCATCTTTTCTCACAGAACAAGCACCATTTGATTCGCTACACTTCTAGCAATGTCATGAATATTTGCATATCTCATTTTAATAAAGGGCTGATCGGAAGGCGTGGGACGATATCGACGTCACCTTTCTGCGGCCCACAGTGATGTCGCACGGTGAGAGTGGGGAAGAAACTGAAGGCCTGTATTGCTGCAAAAGGAGCTCATTTCGAACATCTTTTTAAGTGAATAATTTCTAGGCATTGCTCTACATGGAAGTTGTATCAGATTGTATAAGCGTTGTTTTTTGTTTGAGTTATTAGTAATAAACTACGTTATACTACGCGCAAATAATTAGGAGCCACCCTGTATGTATATGAATCATCAGTGGGTCGTCAGTGGGTTAACAAACAGCATATTCCTTCCAAAGTACCCAAAATAAATTATTGTACCTGCTGCCTAATAATTCCGGAGTAGTACTTGTTCAGGCCATTCAAGTTTTCCTCTATGGGAAGCTGGCATACGACTTGTATAGGTCGAATAGCCTTGATTTTCTACACACACTTTTTCGTCATCTCGTTTGTTAGGTAATAGCCTGGTGTGTCAATGCCATTTACACTTAGATGACACTCCAGAGCATTCCGAAGAAATTTCGGAAGTCTTTTCCCATCGAATTGAAGCGTTGCACACAATCCATCAGTTTTTGATGGCTCCATCGGGTGTGTACCCTAATGGCAGGATTTCGCAGCGCGACGTCCGCAAGCGAAGCGATGCGGTCAAGCTAAAGGCGCCATGTTGTTGGGTTCTAAAGCGATTACTAGTCATCTGTGTATGGCCCCTAGCATTACCGTATAATCGCTCTCATGGTAAGACCCAGCTATAGCAGCGCGCATAGCTCGCACACACCGAATCGCACCCCGATCGTGACATAAGGGTACACACCCGGCTCCATCAAGACGCTGAAGGTGTGGACAAGATGATCTGATGTAAAAGTGTGCGGCTCTTTCGCAGAGGGGTTTTCCAAAAAAATGAGCACTGTCTTCTCAAGGACTCGTTTTTTTTTTTCGAAGAGTGAACTGTAGGAAATTCAGGAAGGAAGAGAAACTATGTACTTTTAGTGTTTGGCCATGATACATTCGCTTGCAATACGCACGAGAAAAAGAAGAAAAAGGATTACACTTTTTAAAACTCGATTTTTATCCAGTAGGTTAGGTTCTATATGTAGTTTTAGAAATATTCTAAGTCCACCTCGATTGCTCATTCACCTTGCAATTAATTTAGGTACAGAGTCAGGGTTTTATTGTGTAGGTTGTATAGCGTATAATTGTCAGTAAGCATCTCTAGTACCTCATTGTAAAGTCGATCACAATGTTCTACTTAGCGTTCACACTTTTCACTTACTAGAGCCCCAGTGATTTCAAAAATTTTGATGAGATTTCTATTGCGTGGTAGGTAGCGGATTGATTGATTTCGCCGCTTTTGATTGATTTATCGATTTTTTCATATCATGTAGGGTTGTTTGGTTCATTTTCATTCTCGTGCGTCACTGGAGTGAGTTACTGCTTGTGAATGTACGACGATATCTTGTGAATAAGAATGCAATACCGTTTTGTTACTGCTGGCTGAGATGAAAAGGGTTTGTGGAGTGCTATGGAATATGTTAAGATTCGGTTTTATGCGTAGAACCTGTACGGCGTTGCCCACCTCCGTAAGGGCTTGAACTCATGTCAAACAGCACTCAGCGTCTGGCTGGAAGCTAGCCGCGACAGTTGGACACTTCTCCTGGCGACTACCCTTCTTCGGGCAGTGGATGCACAGGTTGTAGTGCACCAAAAGCCTCGGGCATCCCGTACACAATTCTAGCGCTTGTACCGCGTTAAAATACACGTTTCAAGACAAACTGGGAAGATAGTTCGGCTTCAACCCATGATGACCCACACGCAAAGGACATACTCAAAGGCAGTGATAGGGGAAATGCGGGCGAAGAGTGAAAAAAACAGTGAATATGAAAGTCGAGATGTCTACTAATAGTTCAGTGAAGAAAAAACGGACGGAAATGGGCAAAGACCCGAGAAATAGGATCCCCCCACCGTTGATCCTCAACGTGGAGCCTTCCCGTGAAGAGTGGGTAGTCCGGACGAGTTTTCCGTTGGCGTGTTATCACGTCGTAAACACGAAGAGACGATCGGGAATGAGAAAGCATCCTTTTTCTGGGGTGGGCTCCAAGCTGAAACTGAGAAAGCGGGCCGCGATACCTTCCATTCCCACCCCAGCCAATCAGTCGCTAGGGGTGAACCGAGCCAAGGAAAGCGGCTGGGGTTAAAAAGGCCGCCTCTGTCACAGCTCACAGGCGCGCCATTCGCGGGGGATTTCGCCGAAGATAAGCTTCCTATATCCCTTGTTTTTGGGTGAATGACTCCTTTTAGCGATTCCTTATCACTCACATTACCCCTGTCACTGTCTTTAACTGGTGAAGCCCGCCCACTGACATAGTTCCCGCCTTAAAATTGACGAGATCGGTGTTTCTGTTAATATCAGGCGCCTCTCTTCCCTTTTACCTTTTATCTACTGTTCTCTCTTTCGAGCATTCAATTTTTATCGTGAACTCGTACAATAGATTAAATCACCTAAACCTTTCCTTTAATTCCTCAAAACTCTCTCATGGGGGTCTTTCCTTACTGGCCAGCGAATTAGCACATTTCATTTTTGAATGAAATAAGGTACCTTGGGCTATGTATCGCGAAAAGCGCCTTCGAGTCACGTCACGGTCGAGTGATTGAGCCAAGAATAAGCATGTATGGTAAATTACCTCATTTATTCGTCGCTGGCGTACTCTTCATAATAAATTAACCAATCGCCTTTACAACATTTCCAGATACTAGTGATTTTCACTTTCTCGACATTTGTTTCACTTGATGGGATCAAGCATTTACAGTGATATACCAAATGGTCATCACAGCCCAGATATTCTGCATCTGAGATCTGGAACATTATATTCTATAAAATCGGGGCTTTACTGTGCAACAATTAACTCACTTCGAAACCAACTGTTCCGTATTTGTCGAAATATTTCTTGAAAACCATTTTGATCTCTGCAAAATGAGGCAGTGATTTGATATAGTCAATACAATACCTTTCGAGGTCCAGGGCTATGCATTAAGACATTCGAATTAGGTCACCGCACCACGCCAATCGAGTCACCAACACGCACCGCACGGCAAGGGCCTTGCTGATTCCTCCTTGGATCAATTCGCACTAAGTGGTCGGCTGTTCACGTGAATTACCCAATTCGATTGTCCTGACGCACACCCTGAGCGCAGTTCACTCACCGTTTCGTGTGTATGCCATGTTTATCCCATTGTCTATGACCATTGCATCGGGATGATAAAAGTTCATTAGCTTCTCCATGTCCCCTAACAAGTAGTACTTTTCCATTGATTCGTATCTTGGTTCCAAAATGGCTTTCACGTCTGAGTGTACGCAGTTATACTAATTGCTAGAGGTATAATCAAAAGCGGTACTTCCACAGAAAAGGAACAGCAACAAGATAGTCTGTTAAAAAAGTGTTCGCAAATGTAGACCATGTACCTACCTTCTGTAGTTTTTTGAAAGCTAACGGATGTAGCCATGGCCTGAATCAGTTGTATTCGAGACATTTTTCTGTCGTATTTTCCATGAGTAATTGGTAAAAGAGTGAAGAATCAAGAAAAAGAAAAAAAACGTGTGTGCTGATAAGTTAGGAATTAGGAAGAAATTAAGTAGAGAAGAGGCTTGATCATGCTATTATTCTAGAAAGCTTCCTATAATTGCTAGAAGGCTCGTCGAAGACGTTCACAGATCGGATGTACTAGGTCATGTATGACCCAGGTGGAACAATGAAAACGAGAAACAGTGAAAATAATGTGGAAGCTCGCACACATTCCCACCGTATACACAAAGCCGCTTTCATACTTTGCCGAAACACGAGCTTTGTGACAAACGCAGAGATATGGAACAGGACGCTCGATTTTGGTCGGTACGCGTGAAAAATGCCCGCTGTTTTTGTTGTCGACTAGCCGTGCACGGAAGATGTGGCCGCTGTGGGCCCATTGGCGTTTTGGCGTGCTTTTACAACACTGGAAATGACCATAGCAAGACTTTCAGTCCAAGTAGCAACGATTGCAGCCTTTCACCGGTTGACCGTCTTGGGTGAACTCATGGTACCCATTTATACCATTTGGGCTATCTATGCCTTCAGAAGAGCGCAGTGTTTCAAATTTTAGTCCATGGATCAGCTGAATTCTTTGTGTTCGAAAGCTGACGAGGAAGCAAACTTGTGAGAAGGTGCATAGACAGCTAATCCATAATATCGATTATTAACAAGAGATTTACAGGTGGTCATTTTTTTTTGCCTTTTCATTTCAAAAGTTAAACCTGTCCTCCTGAAACTCAAAAAGTGTAGCCTTGTAGCTAAAAAAATAAAAAAAAAGTTTTGATATTTTTTCTATTTTGATATTGATAGTTTTGATATATTATTTTGATACTGATATAAAAAAAAGTCTGAATGTTATATTTACCATAGCTTATCAGCACTCACACGTGCTGATAAGCTATGGTAAATATAACATTCAGACTTTTTTTTATATCAGTATCAAAATAATACGTGTGAGTGCTGATAAGCTATGGTAAATATAACATTCAGAAAGCTGAGTTAAGGTGAAGGTGGTGTCGGTAGTGTAATGGATTAGCACATATCCCCGGAAAGGATGAAGTGCGGGTTCGAGTCCCGTCCGGCACCGAAGCTTTTGCCCATAACTCAGCATCCTTGTAGTAAAAAAAAGTGATACAGCAATAGCAGCATTCATTACCGATGAAAGTAATAAAAAGTTAAGTGGAATTGTATGGATAGTATGGTAAATGGACACTGGGATCCCGATTGCACGTGGTCCTTATAAATTAGCACATGAAACAGGCGATTAATGGGTGAAGTAGATGCTTTGTCTATGAATGACATTTAGGATGCTCTCGGAAGAAAATGGGGTGATTTCATGCATGTCATGTCCCATTGTGATGCTGTCATACTGAATTTATGTATATAAAAAGTATTGATGCTATTCTCTCTGATAGTGAGCTAGAAAGGCAACAGATGAATAAACAAAGGCTGGATTGAGATTGCTGATGCGTCTACAAGGAGCAATATGTAGTTAATATTTCGTTGATCGATGAATTCAATATTGATTGCTCTGGAATGATCGAAGTTCCCATTCACTTTGTTCAATTATTTGCAAAATTATTTTATTTATTCATGAAAACTGGCATGTGGAATCTATCTTTTACTGTGCTATCTGGAGGCCCTCGATAACAGTGGATTGCCTTAGCATGGAATCGATCCACGGATCGTGCTAGTGATGGCGGCATTGGTAGAGCCTTTTCATCGTTCCCCCCACTTTGCGGTATTTATAGACAGGAATATGCATTTAATCGACATGGTGTGGAAATTGTACAGGCGTTGTTTGAATGAGCCTGAAAAAGTGCGAAGGCTGTGGAAGAAAAAATTGGGTTTCATTGATTTTAGCCGATATCTGAATTTATTTCCTGGGTGGTGATCCTTTTTTACGCGGAATCCTGTAACAAAATGGGGAATCAGTAGTCACGTAGCTACTATGCCTGATCAATAAAGTGATCATTCTCATCGTGAATAGCGCTCAAACTTGTCAACAGCCCAATTTCAATTGAAATTCGTGGAAAACGCACTTAACAAAAATCGATGTTCAACGCAATTGCGTGATATGCGGGATTTTGGGATATTACGTGCGTTGGCCTTTTTAGTAAAACGATTATACTAAAAGTCACTGAAAATCTGTGAATCTCTCGAAATTTTTAGATATGCGTGGATCTGGAAAATAATAAGATTGCAGAGTCAAGGAACAGGAGAAGGAGAAAATTCACGAAAATGCTACATACAACTTGAAAGACAACACCACGGAGGGTGGTTTGGTCGATCGATGAATATGGAAGTAGAGGTGCTGAATACTACTGCAAAAGAAGAAAAATGAATCGAAACGGCAAGCAAAGCTAGTAGTGAAGCCTCATTCCACCTTTTGTTCCGAGCGCGTTTTCGCTTTTGCCTGGATGAGGCGATGGCGAATGCAAGCCTGCCCCACCTCTTCACCGCAACGCGGTAATAGCTCGCGATAATAAGCTCGAGACGCGACTCTCATGCCAGAACGCCAAGCACCGCCTGCTCTAGCCCTAGACGCTCATTTATAGGGAACATGTCTTATCTCGGATGCCCATATTACGTCTCAATGATCTTTTAGAAACGCCGTAGGGGGGGGGGGGGGAGGGCGATTTCGGACTATTGTAAAATACGAAATGTGGGGGCGCTAAATAGTGCAACAGCAGAGAAAGAACAGGATGAAGCGGCCAAAAACCCGGTAAAGAGGACCACTTTCTTTCCTTTCATTTCGCCCCTCTGCACCTCTAGCCGCTGATGGCTAGATGTAGAGGGCGAGTGGGCGAGAGGCTGTGCCAGGCAGCCACGAATACTGCTCTGCCATCGCAGCTACTGCAAATGAAGCCCTATGAGATCGCCGTGAATATTTCAAGGACGTGCTCTCCAGCGTTAGTGTCTCCACAGATTATCACTTGATATAATAGTTGGCCTTTCATTTATAGAGAAGATCTTCCCTAATTCCGCTTTCCTTCATTGCCTTTTTCGGAGCCTTGAACTTAGCACAACGAGTTTTTCAAGAAAATTGAAAATTAGGAAACTTCGGCTTTATAAAAATTGCAAAAGCTAAGCAAAAGGCGACTAATCGACCCCTGCTGAAACGGAAAAGCTTTCTTTTGATTCCATGATGACATTCCCATTCTCATCATCACCAATCTTTTTGCGAGTTTTCTAATGCGCAGCATCGCGAACCTCTCGCCGATGCCTTTCTTAAAGGCAGCATTAGGGGAAAGTCGGACGAAAAGTAAAAGAAATAGTGCATATGAAAGTCGAGATGCTTAGTAAGGACAGTGGAGAAAAAGCGGATGGAAATGGCCCAAAACCCGAGAAATAAGACCCCCTTTCCACTGTTGATTCTCGACGCGGACGACCTGTCCGTCAACAGGGGAGTAGTATGATCTAGTTTTCCATTGGCATGTTGCCAAGTAAACACAGGGGAATGTTTGGAAATACAACAACATCAATTTTTTTGAGTGAATTTAAAGCCAAGACTGCGAAAGAGCGCCGCAAAACCTCCGATCCTGCCGCATTTCCTTGGCCGCTCCCACCCCAGTCAATCGGGAATTACGTCATCGGGAGGCGGGACCGCTGCATGGTTGCGGCGTTTTGCAGGGTTTCTACAGCTTGGAGGGGTGCCTTTTCTTCGTGATATCGCCACAGATAACCTTCTTAGGCCCAGGACTACCATGTGAGTGACTTCTTGTAGGGACTTCTCCATTACCGCATTATCCCTAATGCTGTCTTTGAAGGAATTGTCCATGGGAAATGAATCAATACACAGCGCATACGACATTTACATCTTCGTGAGAGGCCCACAAGCTTTATTATCAAAGGAACGCACCGACCAGAAAGAACTCCGCAGCCTCACTTTTGAAGCCCTTCTGAAACGGGAATATTCTCGCTCTTTTTTGGAAGTTCTCGGGAAAAAATTTATTTCAGTAGAGATGTTGCTCTCTCAGAGGTAGTAGATGAAAATTGGAACGTTCATCGGAGTAGTGATACTCCTATCATTGAAGGAATCGTCTATGGGAAATTGAGTTTTTTTTCTGTTTAACATGTATTTATGTTGTATTTGCCTAATGTGGGCTGCATGCAAAGTTTTACGTGGAAAAATATGATTCCGGCTAAGGTGCAGTACGACAAAGTCTCGGCCGGATGGACGTGTCTTCCGAGCAAGTGCCCACCCCGTCGTACACCGCGGTGGGAGACGCATTGTAAGAACAGAAAGTTACGTAAACGGTCCCACTCTCCGTTCCCAAGCGCGGTTGACGACGGGACAGGGGCTTTTACTCTGTGGCTCCCCCACCCGGCCGAGAATTTGGGAGCTGTATCTTGAGTGGATTTTCACTTTTTCGCGTGAAACTTTGCATGCGGCCATTGTAAGGAAAATACAGCATAATGATAAAGGTAACAAAGAAATCGTTTCTCCGTGAACCATTCCTTCAATTCGATGCTGAGTTTGAGCATCTCAAATTTTGCGACCGTTTAACTCAGTGACAAAACTGTACTGGGAGAACATTTGGAGTGGCGTTTAAGTGTTCCGGCCAGTATTCCAAGTGGTTAGGTCACCAGTGCTGAGTGGAGGGTAATTCATTATAGAAGCTGTATTCTAGCCGAATTTACTTATGTACATGGAAACGACGAAATTTACATTTTGGTCGTCTAAAACATTGTATTATGGACTGTTACAGTAACGAGCTTCCACTTTCATGATAGATCGCATCTGCCTCCAGTCAGAAATTGTATTTAATAGAAGATGCCCTTACATAGTCATTTAAGTAACAAATATCTCGCTTTATTACATATTTACCTACACAAATATCTGCCTTTATTATTGGGCCTTTATTTTGGGCATAAGTAGACCAGGTACGTATCCAAGATCTTGAAATCAGTAGTGATCAGTCGTTTTTTGAAGCAAACCCACTCATGGGGGACGTGACTCCAGACTAATCACAGAAAAACTTGCACCTTAGCCCAAACTACCTTCGCCTTCGAAGACCACTTAGTAAAAATAATCTACTGAATCTTAATGAGTCGTCTGACATTGCCTTTGGAAATTGATTTTTCGAAAAACGCTTTTTCTCCCCTTAATCTTTGAGTTCTTTCATCGCATTTCGGGGATGCCACACTCTTATCAGTGCCTGCTTCCCACATTGCTGCTGAAACATCACTGAAGCCTCACCTTTGGGGCAAATGCTTCAGTCTTCGTACTATTTTTAAATGGTATTCAAACCGCCGACATTTCAGAGATTTTCTTCGTTCGCTATTCGTAACCCATTTACATGAGCATACTTTATTGAATTTCTACGTGACTTCATATCCTGCAATTTTTGCCGATTGTATGGTTGTTGACACAGTACTTAGCTTTATATGATCATATTTATTAGAACCCAACTGAATTTATCAACATTGTTGACAAATCAATGCTCTTCTAATACACGTCTTGACTCCTGTTGAATCATACAAATGTCGATAATGGTAGAATCAGCAATCAATACGTGTATGTAGTTGTCGAGAAGTGAAGCGCTTATAACTCGATGGAGGTTCTGAGATCGGCAGAGGTCTCCCTTAGCGACAAAGCCAATAGCAGTCGTTGCTCAGAATGTGAAGGACGCATGACGGAAATCACCCGAATGCAGTACGAATTGAACGAGTACGTTGGCTACTTTGTATAAAAAGCTACACTATAATTATCTAAATAAGTGAATAAATAAATGAAATAATACACTGTTAATAAGTCTATGGTGTTGATTCCTTGTTTTGTGGGGCAATCTAGGTAGAATTAGAGAAAACGAATGGCAAAGTTTTCGCTCAGCAAACTGTAAATTGGTCTGGTATGCGACAGGACACTTGAACTGTGCTGCTATTGCGGCACGTATTTTATTAGTCTCGTTGTAAACTGTTAACGTGCTTAAGGATACCACCGGGTCCTCCCATCACCTGACTCGATTCGAGTGTCTTGTCGCACATTCTAACTAAACTATGATCCACTGCTGTCTAATCAGTACTGGCGATGTCTGAGGATGCTCCACTGGTTTCTTGATTTGGTACTTAGGCTATGTCATTTGGTGGGTCACGATCAGCGGTTAACGGAAGCTATCAACTAACACCAATGCACCGAGTTTGAGTAATACGATTGCGGGCTCATATTCATACGATCAGTTATTCTTATCATCCCCCGAGGGCAACAAAGTCACTTACACATGCGATATTCGGATAAGTCTACTTACCTTCTTTGGGTAGTTGATTCTTGAGTAACTTTCAAGGTTTCACCCTTTTTTGCGCCGCCACAAGCAACATCACACCGCGACAACCGCTGCAACCCGAGCTAGCCACCCTTACCCAAGCTGACTAGGTCTGGTTAGCTCGAGTTCGAGGTGATGTAGCAATATCATACATGCCCATAGCACCGCAATAGGGTGCAGCTTCGATAGTTTCCTGAAGGCCTTTCGCCCAACGGAGGTAGCTTGTGTGCCTTCAAACCCGCTATTCCGCTGATCTTATTCGTCCAACGATTTCTTGATTTTCTGGAATTCCCGATGAAAATGAAAATTGCGAAGAAAGGGATCAACACGGTGTTTTCTCGGAGCCGTTTAGTGACCTACGATCCGTTAGGGCAATCATCCCGCGCTAAAGAATTCGGTAACGCGGCCGTTTTCCAAAGCCCATCCCACAGTGAGTATTCATCCATTTTTATCCATCTACATTTTTTGGAAAACAATTAAATTTCTCGTTCCTGAAACTTGTAGAGTTTTTCACTTCGCTTCATGTTTTTCCTTAAAAAATAATGAGAATGTTTTTCAGTCAGTGTTTTTAGCTTTAAATATTCATCTGAAATTATTGTAGCATTGCGCTTTCATTCTTGTAACATTCAGAGACTTAGGCTAATAAGGTTATTAAATGGTTATGAGAAAAAATTTGAGTGTGAATGTTTTCAGCAGCAAAGATCAAATCACAAAGCTGTTCGATGATGTCGGTGATCTGGCTGGAAAACTCGATGAAGAGGAGGCTATCACTTATGAGAAGAAGGAGACTATGAAGACTGTAAGAGAAGATTTGATTCTTGTTTTTTTTGACTCTAAACTTCAGTTATTGATTTGTCACCCATCATTTCCGGCCTCCTCTTCAACCACTTCATTATTCCTTTACTGTGTTTCCTACTTGGACGCTACTCTGATTAAATGAGGAACGAAGTTTTCCTTACAATGACGTTTTACCAGCTCAGTCCTCAGGGCTGGAAATACTTGTAATAGTCCTTTATGAATATGCCTACGCATTCTCTATAGAACTGCTCGGAGATAGAGAATACGGCGTTGTTTACCAAATGGCCGACGAGGTCGTTTTTCTATCTAGCTTGAAGGGAGACCGTATGTTATGGACCCTATTTTTACCTAAACCAAAAAGGGGGAAGGAGTCTCTGTCTTTCTCCTTCAAGGTTGAGGCAAACCAATTTTTCTTGCTAATTGAACATTCTACCCATCTTCCTTTACCTGATTATTTTGCGTTTGTGGGGAATTAGGCGTTGTTGCGTAACACGACTATGGTATTCGCGCTCAAGGGCTCGAATTACTCCTCTGTGCAAATTTTCAGCCAAATCGAGTTTTTGGCCCAACTTCGGAAAATTGGGGATGCTAGAGCCTAGACATTTCTATTACAGATGCTCATGGCAAAAATGTACGTAACAAGCGTCAATAAGGGCATTTTCTTGGCAAGGGTCAACGACTTCTGCTTCATTGAATAGGTTCCCAGCCAATAGCTCATGAATTTTTCCGAAATTCGGTCAAATTCTCGAATTGGCCAAAAACTTGTCCAGTGGGGTAGTTTGATCCTACCATGTAACATGTAGTACCAGTTATTCAGAAAAAGTTTCATAACTCCACTCACAGAATCGTTTGGCAGATTTGGAGTACAGAGCTGAAATCAGCGTCCAAACGTGCGTCGAATGATATGTGTATTATGCAAAGACCACTTCGTCCTGGTATCCTTCCCTTGTCAGTCGGCACTATCGCCGTATGTTTCAAGCCCCATAACTTCCTTTACAGAATCATTCAACAAATCTGGAGGGCAGATGTGAGATATCCGTTCGAAACTACAGTTAGTGCCGTAAGAGTGTTAAAAATCGCGAGAAAACACGTTTTCGCGTTTTTTATCGTTTTTTCGCCATAAATCGATTGATATTGTTTATTTTTACTAAACATATATATGTTTTAGAATAAGCTCGTCGAGCTCTACAAGATGGTACCACAAGTTTTTGATTTTCTCAAATTCGGTACAAAGCCATTTTTTCACATTCTGAAAAGTTTGAGAAAAATTACTTCGAAATTTGATGAACTGCCAGCGAAGTCTTCTCACATCCCTGATCTGAGTTCACAGTGGTGTAAGAATTTCAGAGTTTCACTCATTTCAGACGAACCCCTGTTCCTTAATGTGGCCCTAAACAGTGCCTCCGTGTATATGTTGTTGGAAAACCCATCTCTTATCTCATTTTCAGCCGCAGTTTTCCCATTGAAATGTACACCGTTCGATTTCCCAGGGAAATTGCTATCAAATGATATATAAAAACCTTGGTGTTCATGAAATTCTTATTATCCTCATTTCCAGCCTTTTCCTTTTGTCAATCGACTTCTCAAGCTCCAGTGCGCCGCATCGATCGACGAGCATGGCCATGGGAAAGCTGTGGCGCCATCGTTACGACCCCGCGCTATCCACGTGCACGGCCGTGGGGAACTGCTCGGCGCTCCGACGGGGCGTGACCGCTTCCTCTCCCAGCCGAGCTGATTCTAAAACATATATATATATTCTCAGTGAAAATAATCAATATTAATCGATTTATGGCGAAAAACGATAAAAACACGCGTTTTCGCGCGATTTTTAACACTCTTACGGCACTAACTGTACATATGGACATAAACAACTCATCTTGAATGGCCACGGTGACCCGGGAGCCTTTTGTTGTTAGTCGATGAAGTCCCTCCAGAAATATTGTGCTAGCCAAAAGCGGCATATTTCATTTGAATTTAAAAGTGGAGTATGAAAGAGCAAGAAAAACGACTCAGAAGAGGTAAGAATCCCGATGGTTGCAGCAGGCGCCCTACCACGTTACGCGACGCAGAAGCTGCGGAGGTGCCACCCTCACCTGTTCTGCTTCTGTGGCCGTTATGAGTCTTGCATTTTCATTCTGGAAGTTTTTCTTCTGATAATTTTACCAATACCGACGTAGTTTCACCCATCCTATTTGTGTCTTGAATTCTATCCAAACTCTGTCTTTGGACAGATGATTATCTTGTAGGTATCTGAAATGCTGCCTACTGTAATTATTCGCTGCTGTCGATGCTTCACCTCGCGAACAGGGAATCTGCGCTCATACATATGTAGATCGCTGCTGCCGCGTCTCATCTGGATTCCAAATGAGAATCTCCTCTAAGGATCTCCCTCCCCAAGCGAGACAGGACCCCTTTTTTACCCCAAAAATATGACCCCTTTCGAGGGTTCCCCTACCATATTGCCCCTATGCCGATAAAACCCAGCTGGCTGGGTTCTCCTACGTTCCCCGCAGAATGAAAGTCCGACGAGTACACTCCCCCTACCTCTCACCTACAGTATCTTCGGACGTGAAATGAGCTGTCTATGTTGTCCATAACTGGAATTTTCGGCGTCTACTTTCTTTTTTCTCCCTTTCTTTTCTCCTTCTTTTGTTCAAGTTTTTATCCCGACTTCTTTTTCAGGTATGAAGAAGATGGAATATAAAGGAAAACAATGGCACGACAAATGTTTCTGTTGCGCACATTGTAAAAATCCAATCGGCACCAAATCTTCTATTCCAAAAAATGAGGACGTTTACTGCGGATCATGTCATGAGGAGAAATTCGCGACACGATGTAATAAATGCAGAAAAGTGAGTTAATGGACGAGTTTTTGGTTTCTGTGATTCTGCGACTTCTTCAACATTTCATTTGCAACAAAATAAGTAACTGCTTTTCCATTTCGCGATGTTTGGACAATGCTGTGGCTATAGTGTGAAATCTCAATGGGTGTGCTATTTCAAGGAAACCATGAGGGGTGATTTACGGTACCAGCTCATTGCGTCTTGAGCGAAATTCCAAATGAATCGCACGCGCGCGCTGTTCGCCGCGGGTGGTCGCGCGGAAATTCGACCACCCCACTCCTCCACGCCTTCTATTCGTGGGAGCACTTAGATGAGCTTTCGCCATATTTTGTTACCTAAAGGCTGAGTTTGATAATTTGATTCGCGAAACATATGCTCTGAAACATTACGATTTCGGATTATTCTTTGTGCCTCGTATTAGTGAACCTTGGCGATGTCTGCACAAAAAAGCAATGTACTGAAGAGCAGCGAAAATATGATAATCTCGACTATAAATTTTTGCTGTGGAGTTGTATTCCTGCATATCCTCGTTGCTCTTCTGCGTCACCTGCTCAAGATTCATAATGTTTGAAAGAGCAGAATTCATAATTGGCATTCTCTTCATAAGCATCTTTTAGGGACAAGGGTAGTCAGAAGTGCGAATGTATGCTCTTCGTAGATGAGCGGTGCATTTCAAGAAGTTTTACGGTATGAATTACCTTGAATGGCCCTTCTTAGGCCCTCTGGTGCGGACTCGGAATGGTGCGGTGGAGTAACCGTAAGGAATAGGTTCAGGTGCTCAGCTTAGCTTGCCGCACCTGCAAGCTCCTCTCCAGCGGTGCAGAGGGCGCGAAACGCTTCCTCAACGAGGATCACTTGTTGGAAAAACTGTTTCTCGTGTGTTTGGGCGTTTCATTCCGTATCTTCCACTTTAGCGTTACTTAGCAGTTTTACTACATTCATATTCAAAGTTGACCCAGATTTCTTTATGGCACTTGATGTTGAAGGAGTCATCAGAAACTGTGCATAATTTTCTCTAATGACTCGTTATCCTTTTCTGAATGAATGAGCGGTTCATTTCAAAGAGATTAATTATTCCTTTCAAATGTTGTGTGTTTATTTCAGGTTACACACTATGCTCAGCATGATCGGAGAACCTCGACTCATGGGTCCTGTTAGGGGGGGGGGATAGGCTTACCTCAATCGTTTCAAAAGGGATATGTCGGGTCTGAGAGAGTGGGCACGTAGAGCGTTGGCGACAGGTAAAAATGGGTGTCGGTAATATAATATCGGTAGGTTGGTGTTTAATTAGTTGTCACGTTTCCTACCGCGTACTCCCTTTCTCCTTGCCCGCACGGGGAAAATGTAGTGAGGCAACCACCAGGGGCATACAGGAGGTCCATCGCAAACACAGTCAACATTGGCTGAGGAATCCTCAAATGGGATCGTATTCTAGGTGAAAGAATGGAGGGGGTCGTATATGGTGAAAATTCGATCGAGCAATCCTTAATAGGCCCCTATTTTTTGGATTTTCGACAATTATTTTGTATCAGTTGTATGGGGTAATATACTAGTTATCGAGTTTAGAGACCAGTAACAACCATGTTGTCGGAGTCACCAGTAATGGGTCTGAGATCGTATCATCATGGTAGATTTGGAGAGTGGGGCAGTCGTTCGTATTCGTTTCCTCAACGCAGTGCACGACCCTATACCGAACCCGGCGGAGAGATAGAACCGAACCTTGCCCCTTTTCTCCACAACGCTGTAGTTTGTGAAGGCCGGATAACTCGAGGGAAGCAGCGCGGGACAGTCGTCAGGAAGCTCGAAAGATCATGTTCGACGGAGTTACTGATCTTTTTTGGTTCTTGCTTATGAATTTTTTTTACAAAAATTTTGTGGGGTGAGTTCAGTCATAATTGATTTTCAATGTTTCAACGAATATTTATTGCATTTCTTGTACTTATTGTATTTGTTGTCTGATTTCGCTAATGTATATTTGATTGTTCGAATTAGACATCTTAGGATGCATATTGTATTGTAACTTCAGAATAACTTGCTTTTGTTGTATTTTATGATTCAGAAACTTAGTATAATTATGTGGATTCAAATTAGATTTCTTAGGCAGCATTTGACTGAACTCTATCCCCTCGTTGATGAGGTGCCAGAGAGTGTTTGTGAGATCTGACGGTAGAATGTATGTGCGCCGCGCCCGTGAGTGAATGTGTGTATGGAATTCCAAAATGAAGAGGGGGTCAAGCATGCGATGTTCTTTCAGCGAAGCTTTCTCGTAGAGAGGGAGGGGATAGGGGGGGGGGGAGGCTTTAGTAGGGATTATAAATGACTGTTACGAATTTTCCGTATATTATGGTTCAACTCGCGGGGCTCACAGCGGAAGCAGGAGCGGTGTAGCAGACGTGGGGGGGAAGGGGTGGGGACGAGGATTCATGGGCAGTATATGCACTATATTACCCTTCAATTGACGGGGCTGTGCAGGTACATGGAAGGGTAGGTACACGGGAGGGGGGGGGGATATGGAAGTTCCAGTTGAGATTCCTTGTCATGGGTCGCAGTGCTTACTTGAGCTCCTCGTCTCCTTTAAGACATGCTTGGTTAGCTTATGGGTGTATACTATAGGTTAGACCGCGATACCACTGGCTTTTTTGCGAAGGGGTTATATTTGAGAAAAGGTCACCTTCCGGGAATCGGTCAGGTACATCGGCATGCTTGGCTCTTGTGTGGCATGGTTCATGGTCGAGAGTGAATTCTGTTTGTGTGCTGGTGTGGACTGTCTGTGTGATGGGAAAGGGGTAGGGGAGGTCTAGAAGAGCACAGTGTGTTAGTGCGAAAGAATGTGCCAGGAGGCTGCGAATAAGAGTGCATTTAAGGGATCACGAGGGTACAGTGTAGGTGGAAGCGAATGTTTGCGAGGGAGGGTTTGGAGAAGGATATGTGCCCGGAAAGAGGGGAGGGGTGGTGGGTGTGTGGGGTCTAGGGGATCTGTATGCAAAGGAATTTCTGTAAAGAGGATAAGGAGCAGTAGGAGGGAGGTGGGAGTGTCTCGCAGGGTGTTCTTATATTGGAGGGGGCAGGTGGGGGTGGGTGTGTTCACTAGAAATCGTGATGAACCGGATTTTCGGAGGAAGTATAAGTGCCTTGGATGGTGAAGTATTTTTCAAGTTCTGAGATGCGTTTGGGTGGGATTTTATGTTTGAAGACTTCCGTGTCAGAAGGAATCTGGGAGCATCTGCTCGAGAAAGGGGAAATCTACGTCTTGAATGTGCGGAAGCGGATGTGTAAGGGGTACTGGAGATGAGGTCCCGCGAGAAATGGCGAAAGCGTAGATGTAGATGTGTGCGGAATGTCGCATGTTTGTACGAGAGTATGTGAGAGAGATGTGATGGATGTTGATTTTGGTGCGGGCTGACTAGGAGCCTGGGGCATAGTTTTTACTTTGTGGTGCTTTCGAAGCTCCCAAGTATCCTTTGTTATTCTCCCTTTTGGTCCAGAGTAGATGGGGAATTTTGACGATAAGCAATGTTTATGAGCGATTTCCAGCTTTGCTCAGGAATGGAATAGTTTTTTTGATGGCTTGTTAACTGCAAGACTATTAATGAGCCACGAAATTCGGTTCCAAAAACGTCGCGTCAGACACCGGTAACCGAGGCCGTCGAAAATCTCAAGAGGATCGGAAAAATAGAGTAGCGCACGATCTCTTGCACAATTTATGGATCACCCTGCTGGGAGAGGGAGGGCAGGGGAGCGGCAAAAAGACGTGTGCAAGAGGACATAAAGTGTGTAAGTGGTGTGTGTTGGCCTACGTTTGTGTATTGTTGTGATGCATATGTTGCGTTTTGGGTGGTCTGTGCTGCGTTGTCTTGTGAGTTGTGTCCTGTGAGTTATGGTGCGAGTTGTGTGTTCGTGTGTTTTGTTGCACTTCATATGTCATAAACATTTATTTGTTTCAATAAATATTTATTATAATACAAAGTCACAAACATAATGTTGTGCCCACCCTAAGTTCTCTCCACTAACACAAAAGGGCGTGTCCCCTTGCAGAGAATTACTTCCTTCCATAATGAATTCGCGCACGATGTTTCCCACTGGTGGCTCGTTCCATTGAGACATCCAGAATGGTGTCCCTTGGCATGTCGAAAGCGACCCTTTGGATGCTCTCGACTTCCAATGTAGCTGAGGAGACTCACTGGTGGATGGTGTCCACGACAGCTCCGCCCCCACTCTGGGAAGGAACACCTCGCATGGTTCAAAGGTACAGTCTAGCACCGTGAAGGGCGGGGTCAGGCGATCGTCTGCTGGATCGTTTCAGTCCTTCTCTTATTGGGTTCTGCCAAATTAGCAGCAACTGCACGACCACGATATTGATCTCTCAGTCAGCTGAAGAAAGTGGCAGGAAGGAGCGTAGTTCGCACTCATTACTGGGGAACCAAGGGTTGAATAGTCCTCAATGGGCTGATTTCGGATTAGTAAAATGAGAGTTGTATTGAGTTAGGAAAAGTATTGTTGTTGTATTGGTTGAGAAAGGATGGGAAAAGGGGAGTCGTATTTTGGATTGAGAAAAAGGGTTTCATTTCCGTGTGGGGAAAGGATGGTCGTATTTTGGTCTGGCAAAAAGGGTCGTTGTTTGGAAGGGGAAATACCACCGCACTGTCAGAGCGTGGCTGTACTGATCTCTAAACAAGCATGTCTTTGCCCAATTAGTGGTCGAAATATGGACGAAGTTGGTCACTTTCGAACTTTCGTGTAAAAAAACTAAAAAACCCATTTCGGATTTTAAACCAGCATGCTCTAGGAATTTTCATCCACTTGTCGGACACTTCATTCTGCGGGGAATGTAGGGGAACTAGCCAGTTGGGTTTTATAGAGATAGGGGCAACATGGTGGGGGAACCCTCGAAAGGGGTCATACTTTGGTTAAAGAAGGGGTCCTGTCTCGGTCAGGGAGGGGATCCTTTGGGTTCATCCTGAAAATGCTGTTTTTCCTGTGTTTTTGGCAATTATTTGTTATACCAACCATATCTGTTATGGGTGACTGTGAGAGTATCATGAGGTTGCATTCGGGAGGAAGGTGGAGGGGGAGGGAAAGGGTTGTACTCTCAGAATGCTCCCTAGCGGTTATGACGGTTAAGCAGCCGGATGTGAGAAGGCGGCTCACTGCCCCTCGGACTTTAGCTGGGGGCTCACTTGGAGGAGTTGCCTAAAGCCGGCAGTCATTCCCATGGACGACACGCTCGTGGATCTGCTTTTGGGCCTCTTTGGAATGCTTTGCTTCTTTCAAGGGGTATAACGAGTCGTCTCACGCGACTTTTGAACAAGAGAAGGAGTTCACGGTCCCACTTGAATCCCTTCGAAAAACGCTTCGCACGCAGTTGTACTGAGGCCCTTCGAAAACACAAAGCCGGGATGGCACAGGAATCTAAGCTGTCAGCTGAAGGTAGGGCAATTACTTGGAACTCTCTCTTTGCCTATTCCGTCAATGGACGCAACGGAGACTACTCGAACCTTCAACCATGGCACTAACTTCTTAAGCTGTGTCTTTCTGAACATTTCAGTGAAAATGACTTGGAATTTTTAACGATTCTTATGCCTTCTTCATATTTCTGCCATTCGAGAGAGATCATTTACATGCATCAAAATTCGCGCTTACGTAGGAGTAACAGAAAAACAACCTGTTTTTAGTTACTCACGTTTACTATGGGAATAAGTTCCCGCGGTTTTTTCTCTGTTTTTCACGTTTTTCGCGTTTCTTGTTTTTCATATTATTCCCTTCTTCTTTCGACAAAGTTCTTATGTGATTTCGATGGAGCTTTTCCAGTTTCACAAAAAAGTTTCACTTTCTTGATGGTTGAATTGTTTATTATTTTTAAGGTTCAAAATGGAGTAATTTCTAGGAGAAGATCTGCACTCTCTACGCATCGAGGTCTAGAAAAGCTGAACTTTTCCTCGTCAGATGGAATCAAATGAGGAAAAAAGACATCCCTGAGCCATCCACTTTTATAATTGAGGGTTTCCTGTACAATAGAACTGTTTGGTAAAATCGCGTCTTTTGCGAAAAAAATGCGGGTGGGCTGCTATTGAGTACCCCATTTCTACGCCTCAGGAAAATCAAACTGCGAAAGTATTCAAAAGACTCGTGACATTTTTAATTTTTGATAACTGCTGTTTATCGCCGCAGCTCGCGATGCGAAAGTTACTACAAGGATGCTGAGTTATGGGCAAAAGCTTCGGTGCCGGACGGGACTCGAACCCGCACTTCATCCTTTCCGGGGATATGTGCTAATCCATTACACTACCGACACCACCTTCACCTTAACTCAGCTTTTGAATGGTATGTTGGCCGGTTCGATGCCGATATTGGCCAACCGGCTCAACACGTTATACGTGTGAGTGCTGATAAGCTATGGTAAACATACCATTCAAAAGCTGAGTTAAGGTGAAGGTGGTGTCGGTAGTGTAATGGATTAGCACATATCCCCGGAAAGGATGAAGTGCGGGTTCGAGTCCCGTCCGGCACCGAAGCTTTTGCCCATAACTCAGCATCCTTGTAGTAACTCGTGACATTATTTTGTAGAGCAAAAAAAAGCTCTATCAAATGCATAAAAGACATTCTCTTCAATCCCGAAGGTAGGCGAGGAAAAGAAGATACCGAAAGGGCACACTTTTGCTGAGTGCTGCATTTGTGAGTGTTAAAAACAGCAGAAATTTGAGCGATTCGAATAAAAGCCAGTACCATTCTGTAGTGCTCAAGAAGTTCTATCGATGTGAAGGGAACAGTGAAAAACAGAGAACAGGAAAACTGCGGGAACTTATTCCTCAACCCAAAATTTATCGATTCCGATTAGCGATCTTTGCCAGTGAGAGCCCACCTCAATACTAATAATCCTGGGGATATCAGGTTGTCGCATAATTTCTACTTCTCAGCTGTTATCGATTTTAATAGTCTTCCATCATTATCTACCAAATGTTACTAACGACTCGCTACTCCTTCGGTCCTTCTGTTCTCCAAACCCGCCGACTTCCGATTGGAGAAGGACGTCGAAATTGAAGTCATCCTTATCATTGAGAAGTTTTCGCATAGAAAACAAAGTTAGAGAGGCAGCATGCCATTGACGCGAGGATGGGGCAATGGAGTCGATGAGGAGAGGCTGTTCATCTTATTATGTTCTTTTTTCCTGCGGATTTTTTGCCGTGTCAAGTATGGCCATGAGAAAAGCGAACACCGTCTTGTCCTTCTTCACAATTGTCATTACGGTAATGCTTACATGAGTCTTTCACCATGACATCCGCACATAGATGTCTTCATCGTCTTTGTCGATGGTCGATGGTGGGTCGATGGTCGAACCCAATGGTCGCCCGTTCAGGTTTCACCAGTACTACAATGAACTTCTGTGGAATGAGCTCGGGCAGCGACCATTTACATTTATGGATTCTCAACACACAACCATTGCTGCCTGGAGAACGGATGAACGTGCAATAACTGTTTCTCATCGCCGGTTACTATAGGGTTGACACTACATGCTCTTATGTGTAATTGAGAGGAACATGACGATGACAAATTGTATGTGAAAGAGCAACTTTGGAGCGTGCTCGGCGCATGTTCGATCCAAACTTTGTTTTTCCGGATCTTCACGAACTCTGTGAGTTATCTCTGCGTTTGCATCCTTCTGCAACTCAACGGACGTGTACATGTCAGGATTTCGTACCGCGGCATGTCGCAAGCGAAGCAATGCGGACCAGCTAGAGGCGCCATGTTGTTGAGTCCAGAAGCGATCACAAGTCAACTGCGTGTGGCGCCCCTAGCATTACCGTGTGATCATTCTAATACCCAACTACCGCGATGCGTGTAGCTCGCATAAACTACGTCGCACGCCGCTCGTCGTCGTGCGAAATCCTGACATGAGGGTACACACCCCAGCTCAGGTGCTGAGCCGGTTGGGTGATCTGCTTACCACTGCGAATGAATCCCAGGTGCCAATCAAGGTTCCCCCGGATATTCAACAATTGCTGAGTAATTGCTAAGGAGACCTACCTCCGAATATTTGAAGTAATAATTACTCAAATATTCGTTCTGTGCGTAATCCAGCTGATCTAAGTTATTTTGTGCATAATAGCTGGAGAAACATCGAATATTGTTAGCCTAGATCGCTTAACCATTTGTCGTAGGCTGACTCACCGTACGTATATTACTTGTCCCACTGCGGTGAAAACGAGAAGTGAGAATGAAACACAGTGAAAGTTATTGAGAAATGAAAATGAAGTACAGTGAAAGTTGTTTGGATTATAGGTTGTTACCAAATTACTATTGTTGGCACATGTCATTGTCAGAATTAGTACATTATCACTTCGCTTCGATGTCAAGGCAAGTTTCACGATTATAGTCCCCTCCACCTTGGTTGACTGTCAAAGTAACTTGGCTCTCCAAGCATCTAAGAATGCTGTCTAACATGAAACGTAGAATAATTCAAATGATTAGGTAAAGAAATGAAGGAGTTCTCTGATACCAAGCGACTTGAATCTGAGCCTGATAAAGTAAGTTTGGATTCAAAACAACTCTAATGTTGATCATATTCCGTTTCGGGGTGTACACAAATATTATACTATCAGCCTAATTCACTATCAGTCTTCAACTATATGAAAACACTCAAGAACTTGAATCACTGCGATCTAATAGCAGTTCTTAGAAGTAAATGCATAGATGTGTCGCAAGAAAGGAACAGTAAAACAGAAAAACTGAAACTGTAATTGAAACACACTAGATTCATTCACAGCATCAATTGATATATTTGCAAATGGTGCCATTGGTGGCTCCACATCCAGAATGAGCAAAAACAGATAGACGCTCAAATCACTCGCTCCTCAATCCACTACAGCTAGTTGTAAAGATTCGGCAACCGCGTCATGGCGATCGAGTAGTGGCGAGGCGGTGTCCGGAAGCTGAGCTGCTCAATCAGAAGCTTCATTACCACATAGCACTCTAATGCCGAAATTACGAGCTGTGGAATCAAATCTGGTGAGTCCATTGACATCATCGTCTATTTGCTATCTCTCATTCTTCAAACTATCTTTCTTCATAGCTGCCATTCGAATCGCAGAGATAAAAGAGCCTGTACTTATCAAAAGGATTTTATCGAACTTAAGTACGCTTATGAGCGATTACAGGATCCCGGAAATAAATTGGTCATATTCTCAACCTGTCTCATCAGATGCTTATATCAACATAACTTTATCAAGCTTAGATACAAGTTGCTTAGTATCTAAGAGCTTCGTAATTTCGTTGCTTGGAGAGCCTAATTACTGTGATGGTCAGCAAAGGTGGAGGGAGACTATGATCGTGAAACCTCGTCATCAAAGGGAATTGATAATGTATAAATTCTAACAATGACATATGCGAAGAATAATAGTGTGACAACAACCTATAGACCAAACAGCTTTCACTGTTCGTTATTTTTATTTCTCAACAACTTTCACTGTATTTCATTCTCATTTCTCGTCTTCACCGCAGTGGCTGGAGTAATATACGCACGGTGAGTCAACTTCAAACTACATTTATGTAAACCGCTCCCATTCAAATTATCTCGTGATCTAAATTAAAGAATTAATGATATTTTAAACATGTCTGCCTCTCTTCACTCACTGATGAGCTTAAAGAGAGAGTACTTCTAAGCTTTACCTCCGTCTAGGGGCCCGTGCGAAACGGAGGTTGAACTGCTTCTTTGTTTTCCCCCTTGAATCATTAAAACAGTCTCTCCGTTTATAATCATTTACTTATTTATAGATCACCTGAATTACGCACAGAACGATTATTCGAGTGTTCATTAATGCAAGTATTCGAATATGCAGGGAGTGCCAAAAAGGTAATTTTGCTCACGCCTCACATCCGCCAAGTATACAAAACATGGAGAAAAGAAAGCGATTAAAGCATAGGGACAAGATACTCTCGAAATGTTCCTCCGAAAACAGGAGCGGGCCGAGATTCACTACGTTCACCTTCATCAAAATATGGAGACTTCAATCGGCGCAGTCACGCTTCGAACCACCTACGGTATCAAGGTTCGCTTAAAACAGTGGAGACAGCCTCCGTAGTAGGTCAACTTTGGGAAGCCTCCTGGAAATTGGCCCTTCGGTTCATGGGAGTCACAGAGCCCTTGCTGCTCGGAAAACGCTGCTATGATCTATATCAGTTTTCCCACCTCAAACCAGAGGGTCTGCAGTGGTAGTGGCCCGTTTTGATTCGTGGAAACGAAGGATGTTGGGAGCCAAAAAAAAACGGTGTACTCAAGAGTACCATCCAACATCAATCCCCTCAGGTACCCAGATTAAACGGGCCTCAGCAAGGTTGGAAGCAAAAGTGACGAAATCTCCTTTGTCGTGTTGAGGTGACACATCATGTTTACTCGGAATTCTGTTTTTCACATGGTTTCCTTCATATTTCGACAGAGCCTATGTGTGCTCTCGATAGAGCGTTTTCTGCTCTACAGAACGGTACTATCTGTTTTTTGATTTCTATTGCCTAATATTTATGAGGTTCGGAAATGAAGTAAGCTGAAGGCAAAAATTGGCACTTCCAACACTTCATCCTCCTTGTGCCTCAAGATCAGAAAATGTTTGGCACTATTCCGACAGAGCTCTTTCAGCTCTACAAAACGGTTTTAATTTCTCAATTGATTGCCTGTCTTTTTTAAAGCTTGGAAATGGAGTACTTTGTGCACAAAAATCTGCACTTCTGGCGCATAGAGGTCCAATAAAGCTACCATTTCCAAGTTAGATGAAATCAAATAAGAGAAAAAGACATCTCTGAGTCAATTACTGTTATAATCAAGGGGTTTCTTATACCATAAAATGTTTGAAGAAATTTCGATTTTTTTGCAAAGAAAGGACTGGTGGGCTTTTGCTGTGTACCCCATTTCTAAGCCTCAGAAATATAACTGCGAAAGTACTCAAACGTCTAGTAGAATCATCTTAAAGAGCAAAAAAAGCTTTATCGAATGCGTATATAAATATTCTGTTCAATTTCGATGGTAGGCGAGGAAGAGAAGATAACGAAAGTGCCCACTTTTGCGAGCACTGTATTTGTGAGTCTTAAACAACAAAAGTTGAGCGATTCAAATAAGAGGTATAAAAACAGATAGTAGCGTATCGTAGAGCAGAAAAGGCTCTATCAAAATTCCATAAAAAAGTTTGTCGAAAGAAGAAGGTAACAATTTAAAAACAGTGAACAAAAAAAACCGCGGTAACTTATTCCTCGACCCAATAGTCACCGGCGATAAGAAGCAGTTATTGTGCTTTCATCCGTCCTCCAAGCAGCAATGGTTGAGTGTTGAGAATCCATGAATGTGAGTGGTATCGCGGTTTTGACCGCGATCGAGATTCGTCATCAACCAGCTGACTAGGGTAAAAGTCAGTGCAGGAATTCAGCCAGCTGTACCTCAGAGTAGAAGAAGAGTGCAGCTGGAGACTGCGCATAAAAGAGTCTTCTGACACTCTCCGCCATCCGCCGACACTCGCCGACATTCGCCAACTTAGCTTCGCCGCCCTTCTCGCCTACACATTATCTTCTTTCATATTGGTTATCATTCTTCTTTTCGCTCACTACTCTCTCACCGTTATCGCTTTATCCTTGATTGCTACTATATTATTTTAATTACATAATTTACTTAGTTGCTTTTCCGTGATTCCTTCACTTATCGCATGATTACTCAGTTATTTTGCTTCAATTCTGTCACTTATCGTATGATTATTCAGATATATCGTGTTTAGCACGTTTCAGCTCCTTCCGTTTAATTACCCAAGTTTTTGAGGTAGCAATAGAAACTTGGTTGTTCCTCGTTGATGGTGTGCTAGTCAATAAATATACAATATCCGTGTGGCACGAGTTATCCATTGGTGCGAGTCATATTAAGTGGTCACTGCCCAAGCTCAAACCACAGAAATTCTTTGTAGACCAGATGAAAACTGAACGGATGACCATTCGGTACCGAGAGGATCAAGACGTTCTATATGCGGTTGCCGTTGTGAAAGACTCATTTAAGCAGTTGATTACCGTGATAACAATTGTGAAGAAAGACAAGACGATGTTCGCTTCTGTCACTGCCATACTTGACATGGCAAAAATCCGCAGGTAAAAAGAAGATAATAAGATGAACAGCCTCTATTCCTCAATTCCATAGCCTCATCCTCACGCCAATGGCATGCTGCTTCTCTATCTTTGTTCTCTAGGCGGAAACTCTTCAATGAAAAGGATGACTTCAATTTCGACGTCCTTTTCCAATCGGAAGTTGGCGGGTTCGGAGAACAGAAGGACCGAAGGAGTAGCGAGACGTTAGCAACATTTGGTAGACCAGTCGGAATGGCCGGCGTCGGCCGTCAATCCGACCATTAAAATTGGGCCCACTTCGCTGAGGGTGCGACCTCGATTTTCGCGGGTGTTGGAATGACCACCCGCCCACTGACGACGGGTCTTCTTTAATTGCTCCAATAACTACGTGCTGGCCATAGCCTATCTACCCCTCATCAAAGTCGGCCCAATTCTACTATCACTTTCTTTATATTGGGTAGTCCAAAAAGTTTTTTCGTATTTTCAAGTATCGCTTTCTTCCTTCAAACTGCTTTCCAGCAATCTCTTCTGTACATGCATATGTAGTACAAGTTCACACGCATCTACAGGTATTATTGTCTTCCATCTCACGGATAACCCTTTCCGGCAAAATAAAATATCAACGGTCAACCTCATTTTTAATGCAAAAATTTTCAAAAAATTTTTCTTTGAATGGCGTTAGACAGAGAAAGGAGAAGGTGATAATCCGATGCAGCAAGATGAGGGCTATAAGGTGGATGGGGCAGCAATTTTTATCCAAGCTCGAGAGTTTCTTGGCGAGTCATTTTTTCACTAGTGGTAAAAATTTTCCTGAATTTTTTCTTTTAAAAAATTTTCGAGCTTGGAAAAAAGTTGCTGCCTTATAGCCCTGGTCTTGCTCCATCGGATTATCACCTTTTCCTTCCCCTGTCTAACGCCATTCAAAGAAAAAAAATTGGAATTGAAAATGAAGTGACTTTTGATATTTTTACTTTGCCGAAAAGGGTTATCCGGGAGATGGAAGACAACAATACCTATAGATGCGTGTGGACTTGTACTACATATATATGTACAGAAGAAATTTTCTGGAAAGCAGTTTTGAGGGAAAAAGTGGTATTTAAAAATACGAAAAGACTTTTTAGACTACCTAATATTTTGACTTACTTAATAATAATGTTTCACTAATATATCGCTAAAATGAAAACAGACGATTCACCTCTTCATACGCCCCCCCCCCCCACTGCGGCGGCGCCTAGCATTGTCTATGTGCCCTTTTTTATTTCTTAATCCATGCTCTCATCCCTCCTCAAACGAAGTTTTTGGGTCATGGTGGAACGAAGTTATGAATTTTCGTTTAAGCTTTGCCATTCAAATTACGCTCCGCCGCCGCCTTCTTCGGCTAAAGAATCGTGTCACCGACCTAATCCCAACTTCTCTCTGCGTCTGGGCCGTTTTGGATCTCAATTAGATTATTTTCAGATAATTATCAAATTTCAGCGCCGGCTCCGCCCATAATGGGCGGGGCGTAACATTGTTTATGTGCGCGCCTTATTTCGTCGCTCATGCTCTACCTATCCCATGCTTGACCCGACCATTATTCATCGGAATCATAAATAATAAACGTGAGTAACTAAAAACAGGTTAGACACGCCGTTATTCCTATGTAAGCGCGTTTTTTGATGCACATAAATGATCTCTTTCGAATGACTAAACAAATATGAAGAAGGCATAGGAGTCGTCTGAGATTCCTATCATTTTCACTGAAATCTCCGAAACTCACAGCTGAAGAAGTCCGTGTGATGGCTGATGGATCGAGTAGTTTCGGCGTTGCGTCCATTGGCGAAATAAACGAAGACAGAGTTCTAGAAAATTGCTCTGCCTTCAGCCGACGCTTAGATTATGGTGCCATTCTGGCTTTGTGTTTCTGATGGCCCTCAGTACCGCTACGTGCGAACGTTTCTCGAAGGAGTTCAAACGGGACCGTGAACTCCTTCTCTTGTTCAAAAGTCGCGTGAGACGACTCGTTGTGCCCCTTGAAAGAGCAAAGCATTCCAAACAGCTCCAGGAGCAGATCAACGTTCGTGTGCTCTATGGGAATCACCGGCGGCTTTAGGTAACTCCCCTAAGCGAGCCTCCAGCTAAAGTCCGAGGAGCAATGAACCGCCTCCTCACATTCGGTTGCTTAGACCGTCACAGCCACTGGGGAGAATTTCGAGAGTTACAACTCCTTCTCCCTCCCCCTCCTCCTCCCGAACTGCAACCTCGTGACACTCTCATGGTCCCCCATAACAGATATGGTTGGTATAACAAAATATTGCCAAAAACGTTGGAAAAAACAGCTTTTTCAGGATGAACCCAAGGGATCCCCCTCCCAAACGAGACAGGGCCCCTTTTTAACCAAAAATATGACCCCTTTCGAGGGTTCTCCTACCATGTTGCCCCTATCTTAAAAAAAACCCAACTGGCTAGATTCTCTTACGTTCCCCGCAGAATGAAACGTCTGACGAATGATTGAAAATTCTAGAACATGCTGATTTTTGAATCCAAAATAGGTTTATTTCGTTTTTTCACACGAGATTTCAAAAGTATCCAAATTCGTCCATATTTTGACCACCAACTGAGCAAAGTCATACTTGTCTAGAGATCAATACAACCACACTGTGACTGTGCGGTCATTTTTCCCAATCTCAACTACGACCCTTTCTTTGCCATGCCAAAAATGCGGCCGTCTTCAGCCCAACACAGAAATAAAACCCCTTCTTTCGATCCAAAATACGACTCCCCTTTTCCCTAATTTTCTCAACCAAAAATACAACAATGCTTTTCCCAACACAGTACAACTCTCATTTCACGAATCCAATCAGCCCATAAAGAATTATTCAACCCTTGGTTCCCCAGTAATGAGTGCGAATGATGCTCCTACCTGCCTCCTTCTTCAGCTAATCGAGAGATCAATATCGTGTGAGTACAGTTCCTGCCAATTTGGCCAAAGCCCAACAAGAGAAGGACTGAAACGATCCAGCCGGCGAACGTCTGGCCCCGCTTTCCACGGAGCTAAACTGACCCGTGAACATCGCAAGGTGCTTGTTCCCAGAGTGGAGGGCACAACTGCCATGAACTCCACCCACAAATGAGCATTCTCAGCTACACTGGAAGCTAAGAGCATCTCAAATGGTTTGCCTTCGACTGGTCAAGAAACATCCATCTGGGGGCCTCAGTGGGACGAGCCAACCAGTGGGAAACATTGCGCGGGGATCCATTGTGGAAGGGGATACATCTCTGAGAGTGGACACACCCTTCTGTGTAAAGGAGAACTCACGTTGGGCACTACGAGGTGGCTGATAAGCAGGGGGCCTAATGTAGAGATTTATTATCAAAAAATTGGCCTGACCCTTTGTTTTTGTGCCGTTGCTCCCTTGATCGTAGTATTCTATCCTAGTTTGACGGAAATTTGATGTAAAAAATGTGAAAATTGATTCGAGTAGACCCCACTCCACGCCTATTCAGCCACCCCAGTACAACAAAAATAACACTAGAAAAAATGCACTACTTTTGAGTGCAGCGTTCAAATCAATAACATGCTGCCCAGATTTTGAAAAATGCATCAAAGATATGAATGAAAAGGAACCCCAGAAAGTCCCATAAAAGCTCCACGCTTGTTCAGCAACACAGTACAACGAAAAACAACAGAAACAACACTGAAAAAACTGAAAAACAACAAACCGAAAAACTACAAAAAGCGGTCGAAGGGGTGGAGCCTCGAAGTAAGCGCCCACTGCCGTCGTACGCCACGGTCGCCTATTGGGAACAGAAAGGCACGTGACAGTCCTATTCTTCTTCTCCAACCACGGCGAAAGATGGAGCAGGCATTCACTTCTAAGCCCTACCACCTCGGCCACCACTTTGAAGAGCAGTATCGTCGCCAAATTCTCACTTTTTCACACGAAAACTTTGCTTAGGGCCCTTATTAAGCGAATACAACATAAATATACGAAACAGGGAAACACTATTATCCGTGCACGATTCCTTCAAATGTTGAAACGGAAGCCGAAGGATTAAATAGTATGACAGTGAAGAAAAAATGGAAGAACTGGCTACTAGATGAGGAATCGCCCTTCGTTATGCCCCCTGGTATCGGCAATGGACGGGTTTTGTGGCGTGTATTATCAGCGTCGTATTGATCGCAACTAATTGAATCTACGTTACATGGTGGTAGTGCGCAGCAATGTGCACGCTCACTGGTAGCAGACCGAACGTAGTCTGTTCGAAGAGTGAGTAGACGTAAGCAGAAAGCTGGAAAGGGTGATTCCACAATTATAAACTTAAGTCTGGATGTCCGTAAGCTTCACCTTCCTTTGAGCGGAAATTGTATCACCAGAAAGTACTACTCTTGCTTGGTAAATTAAGTGGTATTATTCACGCAGCTGATTTCTTATTTCAATTGAAATCGAAATTTTTACGCCGTTACTTCAAAGCGGCTAACCTCGTCATTGAGCTCATCGGATGACGTTGTGTGATGCAGTCTTTCTTAGTGTACGCCATCCATGACTCCAGGCTGAAATACAAACGTCGGAAATACATATTTTTGAAGAACAAGATATAGACAGTTATAACAAGAGCGGGGTAAACACTAAATAATCTTATTTAGGGGAAAGCTAATAGCTTTCCGTAAAATTTGAAGTTCAGAATCGTGGAATTCAAGTTTTACTTCGAAATATAACTAACCCACTTTTTTCTATCGCATCATAGCACTGGTGCAAAGCACGCGTCGTGCTCCTTCGGGGGCGGAGCGAAGACTTAACGGGGGTGTAGGCTTCTCAAATGGGACGTTCAGAAAGTTTGGTTTTTCTCATTTCCATATGGTTATGTATTTGTCCACTCCGACCCTCATGTAAAAGTCTCACGCGACAAATCAAAATTCAGCACAGGAACGTCGCCTCAAAGTTTCGTCCATGCGGGTATGGTGGCCAGGCCTTGAGGGACGTGTAGTGAGGCGGCGGCAATCTGCGATTCTTTCCAGATCACAGATTTTGGGTTCTTTCCTACATTGCGTCCCGAGTGCGTGGGGCTGCATGGGGTGCGTCGTTCTGCCCCACACCCCGTGCAGCCCCACCCACCAAACGGGCCTGGAGGAAACTGTGAGCGGATTGTTGTAACAAGTATGTTAGAATACGGGGAAAACCTTCGGAACTCGAACCCGCACTCCATGCTGCGAGGGAGAAATTCATTTCTACGGGATTTCGGTTTTTAAGCGTGAAACTGAATGTGGCCCATAGTGTATGGGTATAAAAATACTCAAATTTTCGTGGACGATCTCTTCAAAGGAATCGTCCACGGAAAAATGAGTTTTTCTGTCACTCATAAATCTATGTTGTATTTGCTTAATAAGGGTCACATGCAAGGTTTCGCCCAAAAACGTGAGAATTCGGCTAAGATGTGGGTGGGGCCTCCGAGTAAAAGCCCCGTTTCGTCTTCCGCCGCGGTTAGAAATGGAGGCTGAGACTGTTTACGCGACTTTCTGTTCCTACAATGCGCCTCCGACCGTCGCGGACCACAGGGTGAGCACTTCCTCGGACGCCCCGTCCACCCTGCCGAAACTTTGTGGTGCTGTGTCTTAGCCGGATTTACAGTTTTTCGCGTGAAACTTTGCATGCAGTCCACATTAGGCAAGTACAACATAAATATATGAGTAACAGAAAAGCCCATTTTTCCGTGGGCGATTCCTTTGAAGAAAGTGCTAGGGTTAGTTGGGGCCCAATATGAGAAGATTGGCGGATATGAAAATTGTGGTGCGTAATAGTACAAACGTGCAAAAAGTCGAAAATTATCAAAGCAAAAAGACACAGTCGAAAATTCGAGAAAAAATTCCAGCCCCTTTTCAGAAACTTTCATCAATAGCACTATCTAACTATCTACCCATTTTTTAAAGACGGTGGTAGGGGTAGTTAAGGCGGAGTATCGAAGGATTATTAAATACGAACGTATAGGTGCTAACTAGTACGAAAGTGAAGAAAAACCGAAAGAAACGGTCAAAAACCCGGAAATAAGACCCTCTCTCCACCGTTGACTACAAAAGGAGGAGGGATCTGCCAGCGAAAGGGGCGGGAACTGCCGCAACAAGTGGTGGCTTTTGGAGAAGAAGGCTCTCGCAAAGCCCAAAGAGCTCCTTTTCATCGAAAATTTCGCCAGATATAATGTTCTCAGACCTACAGCTTTAATTTAGATGACACGTCTCGAAATACTATGAAAGCCTTATTTGGTGGTCCACCACACAAGTCAGCAATGAAGCACAAATATAAAGTATGAATCGGTTTGACTAATCAATAAATCGATTGGTTGTACTGTACTCACCTTTCCTACCAGTGACGTTGTACACTGTGCACATATGAAACAGACATTATGCCAATGTCTGTCTTCGAAGGAAATAAATTTGGCGTAACCAATTCCTGAAAATGACACAGGTATTGATTAGTGACGGTGACGAATGTAATGCAGGGGCAGGAGGCGCTGTTGTCCCGCCAATTCGGGTGGATAGTTCGATCTCTACGGAGGCTGGTAGTTTACGTTTTCTCCCAAGGGAATGGTTTGACATTACATTCCTCTAAAGCCGACATTCGTTGCCACTTGTACTAGAAACTCAAGGATGGTCATGATAGTATTTTGATATTCAATTACATCCACAAGTCCAAATATGAACCGAGGACATAGCGTAGCTTAGCAATTTAATTATAAAAATTCGTATTTGTTATAGAATTTCATCTCCCACACCGAAACCCCTCGGGATTTTCTTAGGGAACAATTGTTTACAGAATGGACACTTACCGTTAATGGGCTTTGTGCAGGCACTGCATCGCTTCGCAAACAATTCACCATAACAATTCGTACAATAGGGTTTTTCATTTTTACTCGTGAACATTTAACCTGGGATCAGACAAAGCTATTGATTGGCCAATGGATCGATAGATTTATGTTTGAATTATCAAACGTACCGGCTAGTGATACATTACAATGCGTACAACAAAAGCATTCACGATGCCATGGCTCATTTTTGTACGTCACACCACCGGTGGTGATTACCCGAATCGAGAAAATCATTACAAAAAGTTTCCAGAGGTTCGAGTAGTTTCCATCTAACAGTTTTTTTGGATTTCGACAATCACGAATGCTGAAACACGCAATTTTCGTAATTACCCACGAAATATCTAACTTTTACGTATTATGGGCACTTCAAGAGACAGAATGGCCCATCAGAAGAGGTATGTATCATAGTGTGATCACATCTTAGGGGTCCAAATAGGTAGTGTACTGAGCAGTTCGCGTGGGAAGGGCCATTCTAGTTCCTAAATAAAGCTCCGTAAGTCCTGCGAACTCCTCAATACCCTATTCCGCCCCTCCTGCTTCGTCACGTGCAGCGTGTGACAGCAACACATCACAGACTCATGCGGCTCTGATCGACACATCAGCAGCGGGACACCACAGCGCCAGATAACACGTCCACGAAGAAGCCGAGGGGGGGGGGGAGTTGTCTTACAGCCCTTTCAATTTCGTTTCTCATCACAGTTACACCACCTAGTATCTCTAATTTCATTTGAAACAATCCACAAAATCACCCCTCATGGTTCCCTTGAAATAACACACCCATTGAGATTTCACACTATTGCCACAGCAGTGTTCCAAACATCGCGAAATGGAAAAGCAGATACTTGTTTTGTTGCAAATGAAATGTTGAAGAAGCCGTTCACAAAAAGCAAAAACTCGCCCATTCACTCACTTTTCTGCATTTATTACATCGTGTCGCGAATTTCTCCTCATGACATGATCCGCGGTAAACATCCGCATTTTTCGGAATAAAAGATTTGGTGCTGATTGGCTTTTTACAATGTGCACAACAGAAACATTTGTCGTGCCATTATTTTCCTCTATATTCCATCTTTTTCATACCTGAAAAAGAAGTCGGGATAAAAACTTGAACAAAAAAAGGAGAAAAGAAAGAGAGAGAGAAGAAAGTAGACGCCGAAAATTTCGGTTATGGACAACAAAGACAATTCATTTTACGTCCAAAGATACTGTAGGTGAGAGGTAGGGGGAGTGTACCACTTATGAGCTTGTGCATGCCATACAAGCGACAGGAAGCCAAACCAGAGGTGGATAGGGTAGAATTGAGGAGCGCAGCGTGAAGACTGAGTGACGAGATTCGATGTTTTTGGTGGGAGTAGCATGTCAATGCTAACCGCCTCATTGCGAGCACGCACGAATTTACCCGAAGCGCTCATAAACAGACTTAGCTACAGCTGACCACGGGAAGTCGCCCATATGACGTCACTAACATGGCTACGTGAGAAAGTGGAAACGACGAATTGTTGCCCGACATAAAGGAATCGTCCACGGAAGAATGAGTTTCATTGTTACCCATATATTAGGTTGTGCCAAAAGTCTTGTAGTGTTTTTCCAAAAAAAAATCAGTAACTCTTGTTCACTTCGAGGCAGGTCCAGGCGGTTCAGGAATATGGTAGAACGTTCCCTAAGCTTTCTAGGAAAATCTATATAGACCCACCAGATCCCGTGGAGAGAGCTACAATGCCCGTTGTCGATACCCACCCAACACGCGGTGTCATTTACTATGAGTGGTCTTGGGGCAGCAAAGCGACGGAAGCTTGCGACTCCATCAACGCTGCATTGGGCAAGGGATGTGTGAGCTGCGAGACCGTGCGCCGCTGGTTCACCAGCTTCAGCAACGGCGAGATTGACATGGAAAACAAGCCACTGACTGGACGCCCACACGCATTCGACGACGAGACGCTGCTCTCCGCCATTCGCGCCGATCCTGAAACCACCATGCGCGAGTTGGCGGGCAGGAATGGACAAGCGCCCACAACCCTAAATCGTCGCCTCCGCGAGCCCGGTTATCGGAAGGTGCTGTCGCGACTGACCTCATACCCTAACGGATGCTCACGAAAGTGCCCGTGTAAGCATCTGTCAATCGCTGCTGCTTCGCCCGCATTGCAACGACGTTCTCCTCTATGTAGCTACGGGCGATGAAAGCTGTGACATGTACGATACCAACGCACCCCGCGCCTTTTGGCTGCTACGTGACGCCGAGCCGCCAACGCAGCCCATGTCCGACCTCCATCCGAAGAAGATTCTACTCTGCTGCTCCTGGACGCGGAAGAATGCTTTTCCAAGAGGTGCTGGTACAAGGCGAGAGAGTCGTCGCTGCCCTATGCAACCACCAGCTCCAGCAGCTCGCCGTCGCTACTCGAGAGAAGCGCCTGAAAAGGTCCGCGGTTACCCCCTTCATGACAACGCCCACCCATACGTCGCGAAGTGTACCCAGGGCAAGCTACAGGAACCCGGCTAGGATGTACTGTCCCACCCGCCATACTCTCCAGACATTGCCCCTTCTGAATATCACCTTACCCATCCTCTTGAATCCTCCCTGGTCAAGAGAAAATTCGCTGATTATGACATGCTTGCAAAGACGATCGCTGACTTCTACTCACAGAACCCAGAGTTCTGGGAGAAGGGAATCAACGATTTTTCTATAAAGTGGCAGAAGGTTGCCGATAACAATGGTGAATAAGTTGTTGCCTGATTGTTGTTTGTTGGAAGAAAAAATAATAAAAGGTGATGATCGAAAAACCCCTGTAAGACTTTTGGGGCAACCCAGTATTTAGGTTGCACTTATCTAAGAAGATCTGCATGCAATGTTTTACGTGCGAAAGTGAGAATTCGGCTAAGAAATAGCAACCCAAATTTTCGGCCGGGTGGGTGGGGCCTCAGAGTAGAAGCCCCGTCACGTCGTCCACCGCGGTTAGGAATGGAGAGTGGTACTGTTCACGTACTTTCTGTTGCAATGCGTCGCAATGCTTTCTGTTGCTGCAGTGCGAGGCGGACCACAGGGTGGGCACTTCCTCGGAGGCCCCGCCCACCCTGCCGAGACTTTGTGCTGCTGTGTTTTAGCCGGATTCATATTTTTTTCGCGTGAAACTTTGCATGCAGTCCACATTGGGCAAGTTCAACATAAATATATGGATATATGGTTAACAGAAGAACTCTTTTTCCGTGTGCGATTCCTTTAGAGAAAGCGCTAGGGTTGAGTTGCAGTATTGCAAGCTCAAGTACTACCCTAAAATCCCATAGATAAGAGCGGTTAATTTACCGGTAAAAAATTCTTAAAAATTCTTAAATTTCTTTAAATTTTTTAAAAAATTCCTGAAAATTAGCATTGATTTGAGTTTCTCTCCAGCACCAGTCACTCCTAATGCAACAGTAAAATTAGATTTCTCATGGCCGGTTTTCGCAATTTCCACTTCGGGAGATCATACTCGGCTCAGACTGCATCTTTTCTCACAGAATGGGTACCATTTGATTCGTGGCAACATTACGCATGCTTGCGTATCTCATTTTGTTAAGGGCTGAAGATTTATATTGCGCGAAATAAAAAAAAGTCGACTCAAAATCACCATTCTTTCCGAACACACTGCTGCTGAAGAAGCTGTCCAGATGTTTGGAAAAGTGGGACATAGTTAGCGCTAGATCTAGTGAATATGATAGACGAGTAATGGCTTCAGCCATCAACTGCTTCAATTAGTGGGAGATGATTTGTGGAAAATGTGCTCGCGCATTGCTGCTCCAAGGGGTCGCGCGGCACCCATTTTTTGGGTTTTTTCAAATCGAGGCTACTTGAGGTGGTCAACTATGTTTCGTTGAGGACCAATACTTGTTGATATCCCCTGCAAGTATGAACGCTCACCGTTTCTGCCGTTTTAGTTAAAGCGATTCGATCAATTGGAAATTCAAGCAACTCGTTCTCATTTCTGCACTTCTGAAACCAGGGAAAAGTGTTCCGTCCAATGCTTCACACTCTCCTGCAGAATTCACAATTGTGTTTCCCTTTACTGGGACTCAGCTGAAGAAGAACTCATGAAGTGAAACCAGCCAAGAAGTGCCATTTTCGCAGTACTTTGAAATTTCTCTAATAATTCGAAAACCTTGTGGCATTCCAAATAAAACATATATTCAGATAGAGCAACTTTTGTCTATCTAAGGAGCACAATAGGTACATAAGCTGATTAACGTTGACGCGCTCTGAGATTCGAATTTATCTTGTGAACGCGAAAAATCGGCCAGAACTTTCCTTACAACTTAATAGGAAAATAGCAGTAGAAAAAGTATAGAAAACAGTAAGAATAAAAGCATAGTTGTAGGCTATTACTGCGATAATCATGAGCACACAGCGCCAAAGAAAAACGTCAATTTTCATTCTCTAGCACAAACCGCTCTTATCTACGGGCCGCTCTTATCTATGGGACTTTAGGGTATTAGAAATCATGAATTCGGTAGCAACTGAGCAAAGACTAGTGGAGGGCGTCATGGATGGTATATGATGCCTCGGATCTAGAGAGCCTTACAGCTCCTTCATTGTAGGAGTAACAAACATTCTGATATTAGAGCAGCCATTAAGGACAACCTGGTTGATCGCTAGCCCGTTATAAGGTGTTTCAAAGATGAAGAGACTTCTCCTCGTTTGTGTTTGGCTGTCCCTTATTTTAAAGCTTATATTCCTACTTACTACTACTTCTACTTCTGAATGTTGGGTAAATCCCAATAATGACATGTATTACAATTTCGTACAAGTATGTAAATCTCGAGAATGCTGGCCGTCATATTTTGAACTCTTCTCTATTGAATAGTACTATCTCTACAATAATCTCAGACGTTGACTGGTTTCTTCCCTCCTATACATGGCGGCCCCTTCCCTTACATACATACCTCGATGCATGAGAGTTGCAATCAAACAATCTTGCTATATGTATTGGGTTGGGGAATAAGTCCCCGCCGTTTTTTTCAACCCCGTTTTTCACATTGTTCCCTTCATCTTTCGACAGAGCTCATAAATGTTTTCGGTAGAGCTTTTTTTGCTCTACAAAATGCTTATATCTGTTTTTCAATTCTTTCGATTACCTGATATTTATGAGGTTTGGAAATGAAGTAAGCTCAAGGCAAAAAACTAGCACTTGCGCACTTCATCTTTTCGTCTGCCATTTGGATCAAAAAATCTGAGTGTATATGTTTCGATAGAGCTCTTTTTGCTCTACAAAATGATACTACTATTTATTCAAATCGCTCAACTTTTTCTTGTTTTTAAGACTCACAAATGCAGTACGCGCAAAAGTGTGCACTTTCGTTATCTCCTCTTCCTCGCCTACCATCGAGATTGAAGAGTATTTTCATTTATGCATTCGATAGGACTTTTTTTGCTCTACAAAATGATGCCACTAGTCTTTTGAATACGTTCGCAGTTTGATATTTCTGAGGCATAGAAATGGGGTACCCAATAAAAGCCCACCCGCATTTTTTTTTCGCACAAAATCGTGATTTTACCAAACACTTTTATCGTACGAGAAACCCTCCCCCTCGATTATAAAAGTGAATGGCTCAGGGATGTCTTTTTCCCTCATCTGATTTCAACTGACGTGGAAAAGGCCAGCTTTTTTGGACCTCGATGCGCCAAAAACCCAGATTTTTCTCCCTTACTCCCTTTGTAAACCTCAAGAATTATAAATAATCAAACGATTATAAACAAATGAAACCATTCCGTAGAACTGAAAAAGTTCTATTGAAAACATATAGGCATACATTTTTTGACCTCGATCGCAGACGTGGAAGATGAAGTGTCGGGAGGATCAGTTTTTGCCTTCAGCTTACTTCATTTCCAAACCTCATAAATATTAGGCAATCGAAGAAATTGAAAAACAGTTAGTAACGTATTGTAGAGCAGAAAAGGCTCTATCGAAATCATAGATAAACTTTGACGTAAGAAGAAGGGAACATAGTGAAAAACAGAGAACAAAAAAATCGCGGTAGCTTATTCCTCAACCCAATGAAATAAGGTGCGATTTTGGACTTTTGAAAAGAAGGTTCAAGAATCCGAACAAAAACTTAGTTCATCCAAAAACTGGAGAAAACTCCAAAAAATGTGGATTTACGAGGTTTCATAATTCTGGAAAAAGAAATCCTTTGGAGAAAACAAAGTATTTTCAAAACAAAAAAGCGGTAAAGGGAGAGGTACTGATGGGAAGGGTATAGAAGGGTAAATGAAACTCATTAGAAACAAGAATCAAAGAGAAAAACAAAAATAAAGCAAAAATTTTAAAAAAATCCAAGTCCAACTCGCGGCTCTTCCGGTTGGTCAAGGGCCAACGGGGTCGGATATCAATGATTGGCTTTTTGCCAATCATCGATATCCGATTTCTCCGCTGATCACACATACCGTCAGAATATCCGAAAATTCTCCAAAAATCGGACACAACGCTGTTTTCAACTTGGTAAGGGGTTTTTCACAGCCTCATATCCATCAAAGGTTCCCAAGGGTTGTTTAAACAAATTTAATCGCTATTGTCGTGTGGATATGTGAGGGACATGGATTTTTTTACGCGTCAAAATTTTCATCCTTCCCCATCTGGAAACATAAGGTGAATTAATGGAGGAAGGGTGCTGAGAAATGCTTATAAGCCACAGAATGTAGATTTTCTCCAAGCCCTTTGGAAGTTTTGGGCGTCAGAAGCAGGCACGCAACGTCTCTCACGATCTTCAAACCATTCATCACAAATTCAGCTCTTATGAGTATTTTGGTTTTTTTTTTACAGATTGCGGGTTATGCGTAGGAACTTGGGTCACATCATAGGAAACTTCCCACAAATCCATCAGGTTCTGCTGCCAGAATTGCAAAAATTGCCATGAACTGTATTTCCAATCCTTCTTTTTGCAGTGACAACCCACCATCCTCTTCTCTCTTCAGAATGAACGTCATTTTGCAATTTTCTTTCTGAGAGTGTTTTATTAAGGAGTGATGTATTTTTTCAACATGTGGGCCAAATCCTATCTATGGCAGCGCCTAGGAATAGGCACCGACTAGAGGAGCGCATGTAGTTCAAAGCGCTTTTCAGTTTGCAGGGTCAGTACATCAATGGGATCACTATGAGACTCACGATGTGTCAAATACTAGTTTGTCCCAAAAGTCTTGTAGTATTTTTTCGGTCACCATTTTTTATTATTTTTTCTTTCAACAAATAGCAATTAGGCAACAACGTATTCACCATTGTTACCGATAACACTTTGTCACCTCATAGGTAAATCGTTAATTCCCTTCTCCCGGAACCCTGAGTTCTGGGAGTCGATGAAGTCAGCGATCACCATTGCAAGCATGTCATTATCAACGAATTTTCTCTTGGCCAGGAAGGATTCAAGAGAATGGGTAAGGTGATAGTCAGAAGAGGCAATGTCTGGAGAGTGGCCTGTAGGGCAGGACATCCCAGCCGAGCTCGTGTAGCTTGGCCTGCGTACTTTTCGTGGAATCGGAGGGAGCGGCGTCATGGGAGGGTGACCGCGGACCTTTTTTTGGAGCTTTTCTCGAACAGGGACGGCGACCTGCTGGAGCTGGTGGGTGCAAACGGTAGCGGTGACTGTCTTGCCTTCTACCAACA
This sequence comes from Trichostrongylus colubriformis, assembly GCA_963978905.1. NCBI lineage: Eukaryota > Metazoa > Nematoda > Chromadorea > Rhabditida > Trichostrongylidae > Trichostrongylus > Trichostrongylus colubriformis. The sequence goes on from OZ022259.1 coordinate 45,936,767, forward strand.
CCTCATGGAAAAGCATTCCTTCAGGGTCGCAGAAGGAGCACAGTCCTAAGCGTGGTTTGTCTTCCATGTCAATTTCGCCGTTGCTGAAGCTGATGAACCAGCGGCGCATGGTCTCGTAGCTCACACATCCCTTGCCCAATGCCGGGCTGATGGAGTGGCAAGCTTCCGTCGTTTTGGTGCCGCAAGACCGCTCATATTAGATGACTCCGCGAGTTGGGTGGGTATCGACAACGGGCATTGTAGCTCTCTCTACGGGATCTGGTGTGTCAATATATATTTTTCTAGAAAGCTTAGAGAAGGTTCTACCATATTACTGAACCGCCTAGACCTGCCTCGAAGCGAACAAGAGTTATTGATTTTTTTGGAAAAATCCTACAAGACTTTTGGGACAACCTAATACTGATACATTTGTACAAAAAGAGAATGCATGTCCTTCTCAAGACTGAATGGGCGAAACTGTAATTTTACTGAAGCAGTAAGCTGTCTGGATGCGCTGATCAACAATTCTGGTCTGTTCATTGACCCTCTATAGCCAACTAGAAACTGAGTTATTTACACCTTGAGATTTGAGCACTATCCTCTGTACTCTATAAGCCTTCTTTTTTGTCTACCATTGGGCCATCGGGGCCTTTCCAAAGGTATTAATGTTTTTTTGAACCTTTGCTCTTTCTGCACGCGGGGATATGGGCTCCACCATATTGGTATCCAAGACCGCCATTGGGCGTGGCTACCTTTCTTTCTAGGAAATGGGTTTACCTTTTTTGTAAGAACAAAATACACTCTACTCTTCCTCTAAATGGTATGTCATTCGAACATAATGTTCTCGTGGTGTGAACGCGATGCGTGCGAACTGTGGGAGACGTTTGTAGTTGGGTCCTAAGGCGATCACGCATGATATAAGACGCAGGACACGGTATCGCCGAGGGACCCAGTTACATTCGGCCTTCTTGCGCTAAAATTCGCGCCGCACACCTGATGCCGCGTGCTAATTTCTGCCCCCATGGCACTAAAAAACTTCATTGCCATGGTGCGGGAAAGAAACCGTCACGGTCTCATCTTTTTTCACTAATATTTCAATGAACAAATTTTAAATATGGTCTAACCCTTCGGTATTGTAGAATTTCCAAATATCTCACAAAACCATCATGAAATTTGCTGCCATCTTTTATTTCAAATACCAGCGTAAGTATGGCATTCATGCCTCTTCAAGCTTCAATCGAACAAGCACACCAGATACCTACAACTAAAAGCTTCCGATATTATAATTTTTTGCTAAAATAGAGACGCAGTTCTTGACAGATTATTGTTTCCTTCTGAAACAATGTTCGTCGCAATGAGGAGTCATTTCCGCTCTGTGATCACTCAACTATTAATGGCATACATATACCACTATGCTAAGATTTATCACCGCAGTGTACGGGATGCGACGCTATTCGTGCGAGCTAGGGAGCTTCGGATATAGTTGGGACTAAAAATGATTACAGTGCCCTGATCCCAATATAAAACTATCAAAGGATAGCTGGATCCCAACTGGATAAGGCCACGGTCATACTTTGCGCAGCTGCGTTAGTTGACGCCGGCACCGGCGTCAACTAACGCAGCTGCGCAAAGTATGACCGCGGCCTAAGGCGTCCCTTGCTCGCACGCATAGCGTCGCATGTCGCGATCCAAATTTCTGATGAAAGGGCACATTCCCAGCTGTTAATGGCAGAGTCCCAGTTTTGGTACGGAACCTTACCCAAGTTTTCCTTAAACGAATTTGTGCACATTAAGCCACGATCAGACCTTTTATGAAAGCTGTCCTTAATCAGACTAACAATAAGAAAGGTTATATCTGTCGATTGTTCATGCCCCAGTGAGACAATGTCACACGGGGGTCATCATACATCGCTGCAACAACTGCAACTACAGTAACTGTAGATGTAAAATAAATTTTTATGTGGCTATAAATGCACGTACTATCATGCTTCACAACACGGCAAGACGCTTATACTCTTTTCGTTTTCCCCATCTAGCACAGCTCCCTCCAAACGTGTTTTTGACGGAATCCCTAGCGGAGTTCCGCGAAAGTCCTGAGTCGATCAGGAAGCCAAGAAAGTAGCTGCAGGTTCTTCGCCCGACTCAGTGCCTACCGTAAGAAAACATAGTCTACATCGACATGTAAACGCTAATCTATTAAATCAAAAGTATTATACAATAAAAATAAGAAGTTAAGGCCTACAACTTAAAGCCACAATACAACGTCCAAGCTTGGAATAGCTAATTCAGACATCTCAATGTTCTTAGAGAAGTCAACAACAAAATACAATAAAACAACAAATGTAATAAATAATCATTGAAACATTAAAAAACGCAAATGTGACTGAACTCACCCCTTTCTATACATTTTCGAGAAAAAATTTATTAGGCAAAATCAAAAAGATCACCAGCTCTTCGGCGAATGGTCTTCTTGTCGAGCCTCCTTGTCGGCTGTTCTGCGTGAGCTCCTGCAGCGGTCCGATAAACCTTCCAGTCGTCTGCTCCACAGAATACGGCGCGGTATCGAGAAAATGGGCAAGGTGATGGCCCCCTCCTGAGGGGTTTGGGCTGGACTCTAGCCACTGAGTTGAGGTAATTGTTTTATGCGCCCCTTCTAAATCCCAAATCTACCGTGATGAAACGAACCCCAGACCGCATAATAATGATGATATGATAGATACTACTGGTAGCATTTTGAAAGAACTGGTATCTCATACTCGAAATTACATCTTTTACCATTACTATTAGGTCGTCCGGAAAGTTTTCGGACTAAATGCATGGTAGGGTTCGAAACAACATATCTCTGTCATCCGATGTTGTGAGCGGACCTAATTTAAGGGTTTTGTGTCTCATGTCTGGTACATGTACCTGCCAGCAGCATGTGCGACATATCGTCTCCTGCTCCCAGTAGTGCCCCCGCAATGGATGACAAGAAGATGCTCTACCGACCAGTTTTGCTTCTACAATACCGCTCCAGCCGATCCGCGAACGAGGCCCATCGCTTTCTGCAGGAGACAACGAAGGAGCAAGCCCCCTATCGCTTGACGAAGCAATGAAGTAAAGTAATAATAATAATAATAATAAAGTAAAAATAATAATAATGATAGTAATAGTCATACTAGTAATAATAATAATAATAATAATTAATAATTAATAAAAATAAAAATAAAAATAATAGTATGTAATAATAAGTAATACTAAGCAATAATAATAGTGATAACAATAATAAAGTTGTCAATAAAGCTACTAACTATACAGTGTTCTCCGACATTAGTCCGAAAACTTTCCGGACAACCTAATACTACCCAATAGAACTAATGGAAATGATGCATACGATCGACCACCCTTCTTAGTAAGAGTGGCTCAAAAATCCAGAAATAATTCCCCGGTAACTTTCAAAGATACCTCTAGAAGAATTCCGATCAAGATACGACCGTTTCCGAGGATTCCACAACCTATGCTCAACTCTGTTTTTGATCGACCCTTACTGTGCTGTGCTGCGTCCATCCATACTTTCCGTACGGGCGAGGAGAAGGGAAAGGGATACGCGGCGGGAAGGCACTAGAAAATTACGCACCAGCCTACTTGATATATTAGACATCCAATTCCACCTATCACCAACCATTATGACCTCATTCGCCCCGACATCTCTCTTTGCAAATGGAGCCCTTCACAATTGAAGCTTTTTTTTTCAAACCAGGACCTACCTCACCACTTCACATTCCTGGACATCTCTCTCCCCCTTCCAAACGGGAGTGAAGCTTCTACACCCCATCCCCGACTCCCTTCAAATACGATCCCTCCGTCAGGATTTTTTCGACCTTGCTGTGCAGTATCACGGCAATCTGAAATATACAGATGATATCCAAAAGGATACTTAAAGACATCGGGAGGGGGCATTTTTGTCGTACGGTTGCTAGGTCGTAGTTCGGACGAGTCTTATTTGCCGCAATGGCACAAAATTGCCAATTTGACGCCTTTGCATGATGCAAGGAGTTATAGTTATAGGAGAGGGGTATTTTGTTTATATAATTTTATAAGGTTATATTATAACGATAACGAACGATATAATTATAACGATTTTATATAATTTAATTTTATGGTGTTCGTTTACTTCTTCTTGATTCGTTTCTTTTCGTTGTTTTCATGTTGCCACATGTCTTTGCACATGTCTACTTAATAAATAAATGGATCTAATTCAGATATGCTCGTCAACTTGCGGATGCACTCAGCTACTGCCATGCAAAGCAGGTTATTCAAACCAAATGAAAAGTGAATAAAACCAGAAAGCATTCTTCTGCACGGGAAAGGGAATATAAAGATGGGAATTTGGTGGATATAATCTCATTTTTGAGTACAATTGTAAATGTTACATCACCTTCTCTAAAAAACATCTCGAATGTTGCGGTTTCTATTCAAACAAAAGTTAACGACGATTTGTAGATGCCGTAGAATTTTTTTTCGATGTGGCTTTTTTTACACAGTGTTCGCCACACAATATTTACGTTGATGCTTGCTTTTTCAAAACAGCACATCTGAACTAGAGTGTAGAAGCCTAATCGTTATTCCTTCCACATCAAGGTCACGAAGGAAGGTATCATGTAGAAAATCTCAGATAGCCGATTTTGGATGGACAATGGTTTCTTTTCACTCAAGCCGCCAGTCAATTTGCGGAACACTGGTCTACTTCCCACCAGAAATGATCAATGACACACTCATGATCACACTATAGTTTCCCAACTATAAATAGATGTAAGAATGATTTCTCAGTTATTGGCTTCCTGCGTTCATTTCAGAGTTTCCAACACCTCTTTTAAGATTCCTTCATCTGTAAGTGAAGGGCCAAGCGATTTGATGTGAAAGCTGATAGTAAACGAGCCATATAAGTTTGAAAGTTTATATAGTATTCAGTTTGAAAGTTTCATATGGTGGAGTGATCTCATTACTCGCATTTCCGGTTGCCCCTTGCTGGTGTCTTAGCCCACCCGTGGGTAGTGAGCATGTCAAAAGCACCGTTGGACGTCGGGCTGTCACAGTCTACTTCTGTCACAACAGCTTCAACTACTTCTCAACGTTTAAGATAGACATGATTCCATGATAATGCACAATTCATTAACTCACACAGTCAACATGCTTAAAGACATCCAACAAAGCATCTGCAGGTATAAGCAGGAGTATCATCACAACGAAGAAGTAAAAATCAACTGAATAGTTGTAACTGGATAAAATACAAACCGACACAAATAGATCATAGGAGTGAATGAAAACCATAGACAAATGAAGGGAATGTCTACATGCACTGCTTGTGAGTATTTAGTATTACTTGATGATTTCCATTCGCTCCAGCCGTTGCTGTCTGACCAGCTCCCGCCTGTTGCTGCTGTCAATAACTGCAAGAGACAGGTGAAATAATTCCACAATTATTGTGAACAGAAAAAGTATGTTATACAAAATGTTCTGCCTCGCCCACAGCAGCATAACTTGTGGATTGCTGTAGTACTGTGCATAATAGTTGTAGTACCGTTACCGCTGTTGCCTCGCCAAGCTTACCAGTGGTAAGCGCGCCATAGCCACTGCTAGCAGTGGCTTGTCCTCCATAGCCAGCACTTGACCATAGTAACTGTAGCGCTGCTGACGCTTGTCCGATTGCAAAACATGAATAAAATTGTGATTTCTCAGTGATGCAAATAAAGACTCCCATCACTCGTCTTTCTCCAGGAGCAGCGGGTCCTATTCTCACCAATATCACCACCACTCATCAGCAGGATAGCCCAGTACAATCTTTTAAATTGAATTTTACGAACGCATATGCTTGCACGTTGAGTATGTGCACTTCAAGAATACCGATGCTGTCCCGATTCCACCGCCCATTTCACCTTCGTTTCCCAAAACCGATATAAAAAAAACTGATGAACGATGAGTGAAGGTGTGAGACTTTCCACCACAAGCAGCACCTTATCCAAGAGCATTCGCCTACTCATTGTTTGTAAGAGTTGAGCCCATGTTGTGATCCGCGAATTCAATAAACGTACGGATCATTTGTTCCCTGAAACAAAGCCAACTTGGAAACTTTGGATAGCGGTATAGAAACCTTGGAGACTCCGTGGCCTCCCTTCTGCTGTATATTCATGACCCTAATTCCCTAATATCTTATGCGCGTCGCAAAAACAAGTAAAAAATGAAAGGAAAAAGAATGAGGAAAATCATAAAGAAAGCGAATGTGGTAAATGGATACTTTTTGAAGCTGCAGTTTGGGACGAGGTCGACACTACGTGTTCGTACGTTGGTTACCCATGCAGTCGCCGCCGAAAGGGACTCATTTTGGAATGCCGGCATATGACAAAGCAATCAAAAGAAATCCAAAATGGAAAACAGCAAAAGTGTGCAAAGCGCAATGCAGAAAACAAAAGGTACACGGAGTTGTTTACCGCCATACCCATGAAAATGTTGAGAAGAAAACCAAATAAACGGGATTCAAGGAACAGCGCCAAATCAGCTAACAGTGTAATAAGAATAAGAAATAGAATAAGCGAAGAAAAAGTAATTATCGAGAGCCTAAACTACAATAAAAAAGATCAGCACGCAAGCCATTGATTCGCGAATTCCGGTTTTCCAGATGTTGCCAGCGTCCAAACAAACAGCAACCAAAAGTGCAGGGAACTAAAAGTAACGCGGACAGTCCTTGTTAAAATCACTTTGAGGCCCTGGCAATAAAATGATTCGAGACTGTCTATACAAAAACATCTCCCGAAAATTAGCCGCTTTTTGCTAATCACGTAAATGAAATAAGTAACACGGCTGACTCGTGGATTACTTCAGGTAAAGCAACTTGTCAAAAACATAAAAGCAGCAATGGCAAAAACACAGATAAGACCGGTAAGTCACGAAGCAAAGGCTTGCGGAGCAATCAGGCTATTACATCAATGCAAGCACGAAGTCAGTACTTCAATTTACTGTTCTATGCCAGAACCACCAATCTGAAATCTGTTTAGCGATAAAGGATACTAATAATAAAAAAAGGACTCACATCAAAAATGACTTTGGCCGAACAAGGTTTCAATGAACTCTTCTGTGACAGAGGGATCCACGTTTCCCACATAACTGCAATTGCAACAATAAGAAAAGTGAAAAAACTCGTTGGTTTACAACTTTTGAGATATGTAGGATCCCCAAATGAAGTAGATAAATAAGAAAACAAGTAAATATGTGACCCGAAAGCAAACTTTAGAGGAAATAATTTAAAAATAAGCATCAATCAGGCCGAAGACAAGCATTAAAATGAATCCAGCGTGGCTCGGCCACGGAAGCGCGCTAGGAGGGCAAATAGCGCCCCACAGCGCGTTTTTCAACGCCGGCTTCACATTATGTCTACTGAACCCATATGTTTGTTTTCATTGCTTTTGTAAACGTTTTTCGCCCTTGCCCCCCTCCCGATGCCTTTAATTATGTTTGTGATAGACCCTCTACTCACCCCTGGTGTCTTGCCTCCATCCCCCTCCCTGTACGGGCCACTAGAAAAGGCATTCGCGGTGCGAAGGCATTAGTAAATTAAGCACCAGCCTACTTGATATACATATCGGTGGCACCCACTTTCATCTGTTGTCAACGCCAACCTCACCCTTCCCGACATCACCCATTCCAAATGAAGCGTGTAAACCTCCATCCCCTCCCAAATACGACTCCTGCGTCAAGATTTTTTCGACCTATGCTGTGCAGTACCGCTGCAATCTCGAATAAACACATTCGAAAAGCTTGAACATTTTTCAAAATTTTGACATTTGAAAAAGATAGTTGATCAGCCAATAGTCAATTAGGATAATTCATATGCTGATTCAAATAAACGTGAGAAATATTGGAATTCTGCACAGAAAAGATTTCCCGAAAATCCTTAAAAAAAGGAATTTCATGTAAAAATCTTAGTCGGTTGTTGAATATGGATGTAGATGTGTTAAGGAACTACAGCAGGAGAAGCATTCCTCGTTCCTTATTTTCGAATAGCTTCTCAACAAGATTAATTAACAAATTATCATGTTAGTAAAAGTATCACCACTAAGTCGGCTAAAAGAGCACTGTGCAGGAGTGCCACTAACAGAGTGAGTGTGAAAACACCGAGTAGCGGCAAAAAAAATCTCGTAAACCGACAACAGACGAAAAAATTTGAGCAGAGGAGATACGATGCAAAGGCTACGACCAGCAGAAACGTGAGAAACGCAGGTCTCGAATGAAAAGTGGAACCCATAGAGCGTCAGCGAGCAACAATTATACAAAGTGAGATGAAAAGTGGTAATTAAAACCCCAATGATGATGGTCTTAGGTAGACAAACAATTGCCCCCCTTCGCTTAGGGTGTGTAGCGTTCTGTTGAAAAATCGCTTCGCGGCGTCGCACCTACCCACGGCGCTATCAACACGACTTGCCGCTGTCAGCTGGAATTCCGCTCAGGACCTAAAACTATGGCACCGTGGGAGCCCTTTAGAAAATTGCATTTATTGTGTCTTGACAGCTGAGAACCATGATGTAGTGATGCAGACTGTATAATGGCAGTGTGCTATAGCAATGAGGGGGCATCTAATAAAAAGTTGCCCCCATCAAAACATCTCAAGTGGATTTGTGAGAAGTCAATCTGCAGTTTCGGGTAAATATTTTTGCTTTTTTTGAATTTTGCCTGAGCCTTAGAGTAGAAAAGTGATTTCCATCCCGTTCTGGCTAAGGTAATTAATGTCCATAGTGAGATACCCCTGCACTCTTCACCCCCTTTTCCCCCTGCACTCTTCACAACAAAACAACCAAACTCAACAACAAATACTGAAACGTTAAAAACGGCAACAAACAACAACAAGGTAAAAAAGATTAACTCTGAAACGCTCGATATTTAGCAAACAACTACTTCGAGCGTCAAACTTTAAAGAGCTTGTACGGAATCGCACGCGAAAAACCAACCGGGACTCGCCATGCCGCTCGCCGCAGGCGGCCACGCGATTTTTCGACATAAGGCTACGCACCCTAGGCTTTACTCCTCAAAATTTCCGATGTTTTTGCATAGGAGGGGGCCTGCTTTCGCATGAGCTAAAGATGTATTTCCCGGCAGAGCTATAGTTAACTCTCGATTCCTCTTACATAACGGCGCATTCGTATCCTACCAATTGACTGGCGCACACTACAGTGCGCGTAACATCATGGGCGTCAGTGGGTCGACAAGAATTGCTTTTTTATAAATTCACTCAGTAACCATCACCATATCACGCCCTGCTCATTGGGGCGGGTTTCGTCTTATTTGAAGTGTGTTTGAGAAAAATTGGACATTGGCCATTTCTGCCGATTTTTCCCTGGCAAAGCAGCGCTGCAACCGAGTTATAAATTTTTGTTGTACGGACATCCACTGAGGGCGCACTCCGCCCACTGTGCCCAGGCCTTTTTCATGACTTCGAAAAATTCGTCCGTCTGAAAGCGAAACATCCCAGTGCACGCATCGTCCACCATGGGCGGAGCTTAACTTGGTCCATGGGTGGTTTACTTCTTGTCCCATGCCCTATCCATCCCAAACTTGCCCCTATCTCCATAGGTAGTTTTTCATACGGTACCTAATTTAGTCGTGACATACGGACCGACGGGCGGAAGGACGGACGGGGGGACGGACGGACGTACAGACAGACGAAGCATTATACGCTAAGATTCTTTTGATGACGGAAGAATAATCAGTTTGTGCAAGATTTCGTGCCGCTCAAATGCTACCATCAAAATTCTTATTTCATCTTGGCCCAATAGATGTCATGAGACATGTGGATAAAAATGCCTCTACGAAAGAATTTGTAAGAATTCCGAATTATTCAAGTGATTTTGCATGGCCAAAAATGAAGAGTGAGAATTAATGTTATTTAATTCACAAAGGACACAGTATAGGAAAAAACAAATAAGGCACTGCTCTTACTTACTTATCATTGCTTTCACGCGAGAGCACCTGGTGTACTCAAATATACCACTATTCAGATAGAAGGCCAACAGCATGCTTCACAGCGCAACACACAACAGTACAGTACACCGTTACAACAGGCACCACCTGCGCATTCGCACCAAAATCGGAAATAATTATTTCAGCAGTTTGCCACCTAGTCAAAACACCTCTTTCAGGAGAAGCTGTTTGTCAATTATGACAGCTGAGCTTTGGATTCCACGAGATCAAGTTCCGCTTCCAAAAAGGGTGATAAAATCCCAAGCAAAAATCATCAACCTCTTTTGTTGGAGATAAATGAAAAATAACAATTAACTGGTGTCATTATCAATAATGATGTGACTGAGACGCTTTGATTCTACAGGCACTTCCCAATTTAACAAAGAAAATAAACCGAAAAATTCAGTTTGAGTATCAATGCGTAACCTCTCTATCCCGCAAAGGGAGTTCAACAGAAATAAAGTAGCAGTGAAAGATTATTTTACCCGTTGGGTTTGGATAGCTTTCACCAACTTTCTTCGAATCCCGTTCGAAAATATAGCATGTGATTACCATTACAGTTATTCATTTCAATGGTCATCTAGCCACAAATGCAGGAACTGATGCGTTTGACGGAGTGTTGAATGAAGTGCGATATATTACAACCACCTCTCTCTAATACGATTCAATCATTGCATTTCGAATAAGTGTTTCGGGAACTATTCAAAAACTATTTCGAAAAATGCAGCTTGGTTTCATCCGAAAATGGCTTGCAGATGGATTGAGAGTGTGCCAAGAAATATTCAACGTACGGTAGGTCAAGAAAGATTTCATCCTCTTAATGCAGGTGACTAGCGCATACAAGCCGTTCTTGACCCGGCAGATTGTAAAAAAGTCAGATCATATCATGCGCGGATTCCCCAACACTATAGTGGGGTAACAAGCTATAATGAGATACCCTTGAAAACACACCCATAAACTATGCAAGCTCTACTCCACTCATTCGGCATGTCACCACTACGATGGAGCAATTGCGCAGATATCACGACGTTAGCATGAGAAACAAATCAATCCATTTGGAAGAGTTAGAAAACAACAATACTGATGTCTGATGTTTTGAACCAACCTTGGACATGGAGAGAGCATGTTTCCTCCGAATTACTTCTCCAACTCACGAACAAGTCGCACTCGCTTTGTGAAACGATTCCAGTAGTGGAACGGGAATGCATACAACAGTAACTGATTGGTTTGTAGTCACATTTTCCTGAAAATGTCATTACAATAACAATATTCATGCCAATACATGATTAATTTTTGAAACCTTAGATAATATATATTTATAACAAAATGTCAAAGACCTGCTTATCATAACGTACACATTCCTGTACAAATGCCAAATCCGCCATTTTGTCATTTTACACAAGCGCATTTTTCCGTGACGTGCTTGTATTCCACCCAGTATCCGATGTCGATCACCAATTTATAGATTTGAAATACAATAAATATAACGATATTAAGCGCTTTATTGTTAGTTTACATAGCCGATAATGAAACAAAGGGAGTACACCACATCTTAAACCACACCCTCAAAGCAGAATCTGATCATTAAACTCTAACAAGGACAAGCCTTAGGTGTGGCTATACCCTGCGAAACTACGGTTGTGGAAAGCGAACAATTGTATTTTCTTTGACACGTGATACTGATTACGTCTTTCGCCCATTCACTTGCGTTTTTGCCTTTACCAGCCGGCAACTTTGCTCGTTACCAGTCGCGGATATCTAATGACCGTCTTGAGATAGCTGGTGCTTTCCTTCCTCTGTCTCCACCTCACGATCAGACTCAGATGGACGATCTCGCGTGCTTCTGAAGCTACTAGGGTGAATCTTCTTCCTCTAGCTCACAATAACGACCTCATTTACTATCTTATTAACATGTTTCGTATTGAAGGAGGCTCCAAAGACATCAAATTCGATAAGAACGCCTAGTCAAATCAAAAGTCTAGTCAAAAGTCAAACCTGCCAAACGAAAAAGACCGGTGCTGATATAGTTAGGGGGAGGAGGAAACTTGCTGTCGCGCTGTCATCCCTCGTTCGAACGTCGTCGTTTAAAACCGTCCTACATCAGTGTGTACTCTCAAATGTCTATTGTTCCCTAAGCCTCACTTTAGGAGGAAAGGGTTCCTCTTAAACTAAGGCTCAGACTGAAAATTGAGGCAAAAATAGCGCTTCACGCCGAGCCAAAAAGCCAGCTATCTCACAATTCCTAGTGGGAACTCTTCGCGCACCTCATGCGTCGCATTTAATTTTGCAGTTAAGCGATTTCAGGATCGGCCTAATGCTTCTCGACTTTTTTCAGAAAATGTGCCCGAACACTCAATACAAGTACTGAATGACGGGAAAATGTCCATTAAAGGAAGATCACGCAGAACGACTAAGCCAAAATCATGGAAATTCCGCCACCATTGATTATAGCGGCATATCTGCTCACTAAAAGCACAAGCATACAATGGTTCCTTTCCAACAAATGATATATAAAGTAGTAATGAAAAAGATAACAAAAATCCTCACCGGAATCCCAACGGTGTAAAGTTCCCAGCGCGACTCTTAACTATTGACTGGCCTTTCGGATAAATCACAACTTGAAAGGCACTTTGTGCAGCCAGTTGAATCTGAAACAAGAAATTCTAATGAAATGCAGCTACCAGTAACCTATCCACTAAAGACGATTCGACAATCACGAAGCCGCAGTTAGTAACGCAACACAACGGAACGAAAATGTCGAAATATCCGCAAAAAAAATCGCTTCTACACACTTGAGAAAACCAGGAAAAGTCTTTACAATCTCTACACATTAAAACCCATCCACAACACAAAACATTTACAGCCATTTTTTTGCTCACCAATGAAAAAATGATCAATAATGAACAGATAAAAAGACTTGGAAAAAAAGGAAAAGGATCCTGAAAGACCCGTAGGCCACACCGGTCAAGTGTACTGTATGCACTTCCACGTTATTTAAACCCCGGCCTTTGAATTTGCGCGCGATTTGATAGTATTCAACCCCTCATTGATATGTTGACACTCATTTTGAGTAAGTGGTACTATGTATAGAGCAGATACAATGGTGCTAATGTAGTTTGGGTACTACGTATAGAGCGCAAAACGGTAGCCGGGTTGCCAACCGAACGAGATTTTTCATAGCCAACCGAATGAGATTTTTGGCGCATCCGCGTCAAGGAAAAGATACGCATCGATTGAGAGAATGAGCGCATAGGCGCATCCGCGATTTGAAAGATTTGGCGCATCAGCGTCAAGCATAAGGCTGAGGTTATACCGTGCGGACCGGTCCGGACCGGTCCGCACGGTCCACACGGTAGAATTATCGCAAAATTGCAGACCACGACGCACGCTACAGTAGTTGCGCGCGCACTACCCAGCTTTTGAAAGGTTCGGAAACAACTTCGGAAACGAAATCACGTCATGTAAAACAAATAAATAAACATATTACACGAGCACGCAATCACAAACGAAGCGAAAAAAAATTATGCACAATACAGAGGTGCACCGAATATTCAAAAGCTGGATAGTGCGCGCGCAACTACTGTAGCGTGCGTCGTGGTCTGCAATTTCGCGATAATTCGATCGTGTGGACCGTGCGGACCGTCCGGACCGGTCGGACGGGTGCATGTCGTTTGGCGCGGCCTCTGCAGCTAATTTCCCAACGGGTCGCAGGGGCCGTTGCTCACCGTTGGGGGCGTGTCCTTCGCCGTCTGGGCTCTCTCAGATTTGCCTAAGCCTTTTGAGGGGAGGAGCTTTGGCAGCGCTCCCTTGGAAAATTAGCTGCAGAGGCCGCGCCAAACGACCGTCTCCCGGTCGGACCGCACGGGCCGGTCCGACCGGTCCGGACGGTCCGCACGGTATAACCTCAGCCTAAGATATGTATCGATGGAGAAATTGAGCGCATTGGCGCATCCGCGATTTGAGAGATTCGGCGCGTTGGCGCATCGGCGTATTCGCAATTCGGGAGATTCGGCGCATTGGCGTCATCAATAGGATGCGTATCGACCGAGAAAATAAGAGTATCGGCGCATCCGCGATTTTTGCTATTTCCCAAAATCATGATAGACCATTGACTAGACATAGAGAATGGAGAGATCGCCGATCCGCCGATCCGCCGATTCATTTGCGTATGAACGCAGCCTTACAGTGATCCTTCCACCTATGACTACAGAATACGCTTTTTCAATACTCCGAGTGTAAATGGGTATAATGTTTATACACGTATCCTACGACAAGTTCTTCTGGTCCTAATCGATGCCTCGATCGATCGAGCATTCACTCTTCGTGTTCAATCTTTCCCAATCTTTTTATATCCGCAGAAGTTTTCTGCACATTTCAACATTTGATCACTCTTCCTTATTTAAAAAAAAAACTTGTAAAAGTCCTTATTCGGTATGTTCTACGAACACATGTTTGATGAGTTTTTCCCGCATTTCCGGATCGACAATGATTTCCTTATTTACTGCAATGAAGTACTGCTGACATTGCTAGGAGAAATATTGGTAACACTAAATTGTACAGCGGATGGCTCTTCTGAAAGTGTGTAAATAGTCGAAAGGGGAAGGGGTTATAAATTCGATGCTCAGTCGAGTGCATGGTGCATACACGAAAGAGAATAAAAAAACCCCGATCTCTCCACCAATATTTCTGTAGATTCACAGCGATCCACTGAAGTCTCGTTTTCAAGTGACAGACGGTTTCGAGATAGTGCGCAATTTGGCATTTCAATACCGGAAATAGTTACTTAAGGCGATCGTGGGGAACCGATCTTATGACGTTTCATTAGCGTTTTGTTGCTATAAGTTGCTATTTTGATTCACATGTCTGCTAGAGGCGCTAGCTCTGCTCCAGCATAATTGCTGAAAACAAGTCTCCCCTAAACGCTTGAGTTGTTTTGCTATTTGTAAATTGACACTTTATCAGGGTGACACTTTACCAAGAGTTATTTATATATCGATTATATGGGAATCTTCGCTTGAATGGCGGGGCATTTGAAAGAGGATCGGTGCGGGTATGCTGGGGCACACAGGCCTTACTCATGAAGCCTGTCTGAGAAATTCATCATGGAGACCCGTGATCAAACCATGTCGAAATTAATAGTTGCCAGATGACCGTGCAGTTTTTGCCATTCATTCCCATCGAATTATCGCTACGCTACTGCACCGGCCATCAAGAAGCTGTTCTGTTCTTCTTCGATCTAAAGCGTGATCAGCCCCCTCCCGTTCCCTCAGGGACTCAGGCTTTTCCCGCGTACGCCTTTCCCGCGTGATTAGTGGACGGTGACACCGTGGCACGTAGATTCGTCCCTTCTGTCCTTCCTTTTCTAATTCTTCTCCTTCTTCCCCCTAGCGTTAGTCCCCGCCGCAACTGGGTTCACTGAGCCGTCCGACGTTCCTATCAAAGGCATCCCCGTCGTGGCCCTCACTTCTTTATAAGGCTAGAGCGAAAGTTAAGGGTGCTGAAGTTAAGCTAAAGTTATGAAAAAATCACTTTTCCACCTCTCCAAACCTGCGCATCCCATCAAAAATCCTCTGTGTGTGTGTGCTTGACCGCGTCGATTGTTCTACTCGTTTCATTTGCTCGACGGATGTGACAATAGGTTCACTTTCAGATGTTGTCTATTGTTGTCTACTGTGTTCTACTGCAAGTCATTGCGGCGGATCCCTTTTGGATGACCGCTGAGCTAATACGAGTGAACTGGCGAGAAAACTGTCTGTCTGAAGCAGGTTGCTCTCAACCCGCATTTAAGGTGCCAGTTGACCTCCAGTATTCAATAAACTATTTTTCACTTTTTAACTTTTTTGGTATTCACTTGGGTATTTTTGTTTGTTTATAGATTCTACAAGAGATGCTTCCGTGCAGTGAGAAGGTCTCCATCAGCTGGCCTGTTTCCGAACACTTTGTCCAGGTAGGCAATTACTTTCAATTTTTCTACCTACCGCATTTTCATAGTTATCGATCGGTTCATTCTTTGGTCCGACCGCACAATTAGGGTACTTTAATGGCATCTGTTAATTGAGATTCACCATGTTCCGCCCCACCACATAACGGGCTTTTGGGAACTTTCAAGTGTTTCGTGTGATCAGCTGAGATCGTAACAGGTCGTGTTTCAATGAGCACATTCTGTCGTGAGTTTCCGAGATTTCTTCTTGTAGAAATTTCTAGGAAGAAGCCATAAAAGGCAGTTCAAGGATCTCGAACACTAGGCAATGACCAAAATTGAAGAAACTCTTCTTTCTTTTCTTCTTCTCTAGTACCGCGCCGCAGCTTGGTCCACTGACCCGTCAGACGATCCTATCAAAGGCCTACTCCATCGTGGCCCTCACTTCGGTACTAAAGTTAGAGCTAAAGTTAAGGGTGCTGAAGTTAAGCTAAAGTTATTATAAAATCCAATATTGCCCATTTCAGAGTTCTGCGCGCTCTTTCGTCTCGCACTGGACGAATGGTACGCCCGATGATGTCTCGATGTTGAGCCAAGTGGTCAGTACCGATCCCATATACGGCTTCCCACGCGTCTGTGATCAAATCAATCAATTCGCGTATTCGAGGAGCGTCTCCGCGAAGCATTTGTGGTGAGTTTGAAACATTTCGTGTCCACTCATTAATGACCGTAATTAGTCATTAGTCAGTAAGTAGTCAGTAATTGGCCAAGTCAATACTGTCTAGTATAGCTGCCGTTGCGTGTGACGAGTGTTTTTGTTAATGGTACGTGTGTTGTGTTAGCAACCTACCAGGCTCATGGTTTAGGGTCGAAATCAGACAATAGCAACCACCCTGTCCCTTGTCGTCCTCGTCGAAATTTGAAGCCACGACAGCGTTACCATTGGAACCATCGTCATCATTTGCGGCTCCATCGACAGCCATCGCTCCAACTCTACACACTTTTCGACCTGGCTGCTCTATTCTACCACCGCACACGCACATTTATCAACAGGTTTCGGATAATCCTTCTATTGGACCAAGCCAGGACTCTGGACTAGGGGTTATCTGAAGGCAAGAACACCACAAGGATACAGGGTATATGGCGGGTATAAGCAAGCCGGTGTAAGCGCACTCCCTTCACATTGTAGCTCTGGCATTTGATCTTTGTTTGATTTTGTAGCGCTCATTTAGAACTACATTCTTCATTGCCAATTGTTTTATAAATATTTGCAGATCGTTTATATTTTGTAATGTAAATTTCTATGTAATGTATAATAGTGCAGTGTAGTGTAATGTAATAATTCTATGTAATGTAAGTTTAATTAAAAACTATTCGTTTTTCTGAAGTTTTATGGGATTGAAATACACACGGCTACGCGTATTCAAGAATCCTTTTCTTGAAAAACGAAGATTCACCGTAAACCAGCTGTGTGGTACTGGTAGAGCAAAGTTGGTGTTCTAGCGAATATAAGACGCGTTTTGATCAATTGAGCCATCTTGAAAAGGTACAGAATAACTCTTTCAGCCACCATAATCTATAGGCATGAAACCAGTTGTAACGGTTGTCATTTCCACATTAGGCTCCATCATATAGGGGAACCCTTTCCCAGCTGACATGGCCGTGATCCTTTCGAACTTTATCCCTTCACTGTTCGAACTTTATCCCTTCACTGTCAACAGCGCTAAACCGTCCCCCTTGAAGTTTTACGCCCCAGTTACCATATTTATCATATACATGTCATTTTGAAGCTAAAGAAAAGAAGTGACGAGGGTTTATTTTATGAATCGTGATGTCGCGAGCACGGTAGCGAAGCGTTTTGTCGCTTCAAAATCGGTAAGAGAGGTATTCAAATTCCATGGAAGTTTGAAATGAGACCCGGATGAATCGATAGAGCTCCGAATACTGATTACTACTGTGTAGACCTAAAAAGCACTCTGAAGTGAGTTACGAGGGGTCAAAATTTTCCTGTGACTTCTCATTGACGAGGCACTTCGCCATCATTACAGCCGTTGTTTACAAGGGAGACCCGAGGTCGAAGTGGCCATTCGGAATGGGCTACATATGGTCCAATGAATTTCGGACGCTGATCTATAATCAGCATTCCAAATTTGCAAAACGATTCTCTGAGTAGAGTTATAAGGCCGTTTCTCGACAAAAGTGCTCAAATACACCACAAGCTAGGGCAGTGTTATTAGACGGCTAGCCGAGAGGTAATTGTCTCGATCCACGAACTGAAGACGATGGTTCGGATCCGCGGGGAGGCTTTGCTGTTGCAGTTTGTTGAACTACTTCTACCGACCACAAAAAAAACTTCTACTTTGCTACCCCTCAATTCCAAGGTCATCCTGGCGTCAGGACGCGGATGGAGCACCGTGACCCAACTTTTTTGATGGAGCGGACTCCCATAGCGTATTGATTGCGAATTTGACGTTGTTTCGCTGAACCAATATGATATTCGCACTCTGGAGGCCGAATTACCCCTCTGTGCAAATTTCAGCCGAATCGAGTTTTTGGCCCAATTTCAGAAAATCGAGGGTGGCCCAGGGACAAGTAATAATTTTTGTGAAGTTTTCTATAAAAAAAGGCCGAAATTTGGTCGAATTCTCGAATTGGCTAAAAACATGTCCCATCGGATAGTTTAACCCCCTGGACACGAATATCGCACTGGTTTTGGGCAAGAACGTCTTTTATATCAACTGCGCCAACTACACCTTCAGAAAAGCACGGTGTTTGGCATTTTAGTTTAAAGGCAGCTTTCGGGAAAATTCGGACGAAAAGTATAAGAAGTAGTGAATATGAAAGCCAAGATGCCTAGTAACAGGAAAGTGGAGAAAAAACGAATGGAAGTGGCCAAAAACCCAAGAAATAGAACCCCTTCCCACAATTGGTTCTGAGCGCGGACGACCTTTCCGTCAAGACGCGGGTAGTCCGCATAGGTTTTCCACTGGCATTACCAAGACGTAAGCATGAAGGGATGTTCGGAAATGCGACAGCATCTATTTTCATGTGGTCAGTTTCAAGCTAAAAGTGAGAAAGCGCTCTCGATACATTCAATCCTGCCGATCTCCTTGACCAACCGCACCGTGACCAACCCCTAATCACGTCGCCTGGAGGCGGGCTGCCCTTGTCCAAGGCGGCTTGTCCTGACGAGGCCGCCTCCGTCACAGCTCAAGGGGGCGCCTTCCGCGGGGGATTTCGCCATGCATAGGCCTTCCAGACCCGTAGTTTTTCACTCAATGCCTCCTTATGGGATTCCCTGTCACCCACATTATCCCGAACACTGTCTTTAAATCAGCATTGGGGGAAATTCGGACGAGAAGTAAAAGTGGTAGTGAATATGAAAGTGGAGATGCCTAGTAACATGAGTGCTGATAAGCAGAAATAAGTAGGGAAAAGACAGATGGAAATAACCAAAAACCTAAGAAATAGGATCCCCTTTCCACCGTTGATTCTCGACGCGGACGATCTTTGTTTCAGGAGGCGAATACTCCGAACGAGATTCCATTGGCATGTTGCCAGTACACAGGGGATTTTCTGGAAATACGACATCATCTCTTTCTGGAGTGAGCTTCAAGAGAAAATTGCGAAAGCACGTCCAATCCTGCCGCATATGCTCGGTCTCTCTCATCATAGCCATCCAGGAATAACACCGTCTACAGGCTGGGTCTGTCATCCAAAGCATCAGCTTGCGCCGCTTCTGCAGCTCGGAGGCGCGCTTTTTCACCGGGATTTCGCAACAGATATCCTTCTTAGACCTATAGTTTCCATGTAAGTGGCTTCTTTTAGGGGTTCATCAATAACCACACTACCCCTTACGCCGTCTGCAAGGATCAGCCGAATTCGTTGTGTTCGAAAGCTGATGAGAGAGTCAATGTATGGAGGTGCATATGCAGCTGAACTGATAAAAACAATTATTTACAAGTGATTTACAAACGGTCATTTTCCTCCCTTTTGAATTCAACATTTAAATATATTCCCCTTGAACTCAAACAATAAAGCTTTATAGGTGAAAAAAGGAACACGGCAAAAATAGCGTGGATTACTGATGAAAAATGTAAAAAAAAAGTCAAGTAAAAATGTAAGGTAGCATGGTAAGTGAACATTGAGATCCCAATTGCACATGATCCCTGTTAATCAGCACACAAAACACGCGCATAGGGAGTGAAGTAGATGCTTTGTCTATAAACGCTCCTATTCAGGATGCTCTCGGGAGAAAATGGGGGATTCCATGCACGTCATTGTCCCATTGTAATGGTGTCATACTGAATTTATGTATGTAAGAAGTGTTGATGCGACCCTGTCTGGTAGTAAGCTGGAAAGGCAACAGATGAATGAACAGAGACTGCGTTGAGATTACTGATGCGTCTACATTGTGTAAGAGCAATATGTAATTATCATTTCATTGATCGATAAATTCGATATTGATTGCTTCAGAGTGATCCAAGTCCTCATTCATTTAATCTAATCACCAGCGAAATTATTTAATTTTTTTGTGAAAATTGGCCTGTGGGATCTATTTTCTACTATGCTAGTTGATGTCCCTCGATAGCAATGGATTGCCCTGGCATGAAATCGATCCATGGTTGATGCGGCATCGGTTGAGTCTTTTCACCGTTTCCCCCCACTTTGCGGCATTTATAGGCAGGAATATGCGCATTACTGACATGATATGGAGCTTAAAAAGACGTTGTTCAAATGAGACGGGAAAAGGAGCCAAGGCTAAGGAAGAGAAAAATGAGTTTTATTTATTTTTGGCTGTCATCTTATTTGAATTTGATTCCTGTGTGGTGATTATGTCTTTATACGGAATCCTGTGACAAAATGGGGAATCAGTAGTCACGTATTTAGCTAATATGCCTGATCAATAAAGTGATCGTTATCATCGTGGCTAGCGCTCAAACTTGTCAACAGCCCAATTTCAATTGCAATTCATAGAATGCGCATTCAACAAAAATCGGTCTTCAACGCGATTGCCTGATACGGGGCGTGTTACGTGCGTTGGTTCTTTTTAGTAAGATGATTATACTCAAAGTCACTGGATAATCTGAGGGCCTTTCAAAATTTTTAGATATGCGTGTATCAGGAAAATCCTAAGATTGCACAGTCAAGGAACAGGAGAATAACAAAATTCACGAAAATGCTTCATACAAATTGACAGATCACCACCGAGGGTGGTTTATCGATGAATGTGGAAGCAGAGGTGCTGAGTATACTGCAAAAGAATAAAAATGAATTGGAACGGCGGACAAAGCGAGTAGTGAAGCCTCTCCCCACCGTTTGCTCCGGGCGTGTTTCCGCTTTTGGCTGGATGAGGCGATAGCGATTACCAAACCGCGGCCGCTGCTTCACCCCTTCACCGCAACTCGGTCACTCTAGCCGAGTTGCGGTGAAGGGATAATAAGCTCGAAGCCCGACTCTCAACACCAGAGCGCCAAGCACCGCCTGCTCTGAGGGCTCATTTATAGGTAACATGTTTTCTTACCCCGGTAACCCATATTACGTCTCCTGATCTTTTAGAAACACCGTAGAAGGGTGTCCCAAAAGTCTCGTAGGATTTTTCCAAAAAAAATCAATAACTCTTGTTTACTTCAGGGCGGGTCTAGGCGGTTCATGAATATGGTAGAGCGTTCTCTAAGCTTTCTAGTAAAATATATATGGACCCAACAGATTCCGTGTAGAGAGCTACAGTGCCCATAGTCTATTCCCACCCAACACGCGGTGTCATCTACTATGACTGGTCTTGGGGCAGCAAAGCGACGGAAGCTTGCGACTCCATCAACGCTGCATTGGGCAATGAATGTGTAAGCTACGAAACCGTGCGCCGCTGGTTCATCAGCTTCAGCAACGGCGAGATTGACATGGAAGACAAGCCACGCACGGGACGCCCACACGCATTCGACGACGAGACGCTGCTCTCCGCCGTTCGCGCCAATCCTGAAACCAACATGCGCGAGCTGGCGGAGAGGAATGGACAAGTACCCATCACCGTAAATCGTCGCCTCCACGAGCTCGGTTATCGGAAGGTGCTGTCGCGATGGACCTCATGCCCTGACGGATGCTCACGAAAGTGCCCGTGTGAGCATCTGTCAATCGCTGCTGCTCCGCCCACATCGCAACGACTTTCTCGTCTATCTGGCCACGGGCGATGAAAGCTGGGACATATACGATACCAACGCATCCAGCGCCTTTTGCCTGCTACGTGACGCCGAGCCGCCAATGCTGCCCATGTCCGACCGCCATCCAAAGAAGATTCTACTCTGCTGCTTCTGGATGCGGAAGGAATGCTTTTTCAAGAGGTGCTGGCACAAGGCGAGACAGTACCCGCTTCTGTATACACCCACCTGCTCCAGCAACTCGCCGTCGCTATTCGAGAAAAGCGCCTGAGAAGGTCTGTTGTCACCCTCCTTCATGACAACTCCCGCTCTCATTTCGCGAAAAGTACTCAGGCCAAGCTACGCGAGCTCGGCTGGGATGTGCTGCCCCACCCGCCATAATCTCCAGGCATTGTCCCTTCTGACTATCATCTTACCCATACCCTTGAATCCTTCTTGGCCAAGAGAAAATTCGCTGACTATGACATGCTTGCAAAGGCGATCGCTGACTTTTTCGACTCTCAGAACCCACAGTTCTGGAAGGAGGGAATGAACGATCTACCTATGGCGGAGTGTTATCGATAACAATGGTAAATACGTTGTTGCATGATTGTTGTTTGTTGGAAGAAAAAATAATAAAAAGTGATGATCGAAAAAATCCTACAAGACTTTTGAGGCAACCTAATGCAACATAATGATATAGGTAGCAAAGAAACTCAATTTTCCGTGGACGAGTCCTTCAATTCGATGCTGAGTTTAAGCATTTCAAATTTTGCGACCGTTGAACTCATTGACAAAACTGTGCAGGGAGAACTTTTGGGGTGGCGTTTAAGTGTTCCGGCGTTCCGGCCGGTGTTCCAGGTGGTTGGGTCACTAGTGCTATGTGGAAGGTAATTCACCAAAGAAGCTGTATCCTAGCCGAATTCACATATGCAGAAACGACGAAATTAACATTTTTGGAAAGCGAAAACATTGTATTATGGACTGTTACAGTAACTAGCTTCCACCTTCATGATAGATCACATCTGATTTCAGTCAGAGTTTGTATTTAATGGAAGATGCCCTGACTCAATCATTCAAGTAACAAATATCCAACTTTATTACATACTTAACAATACTCAATAACAAGTATCTGCCCTTATACTACGGCTTTTATCTTTGGCATAAGCAGTCCAGTTACGTGGCCAAGATTTTGAAATCAGTAGTGAATCAGTCGTCTTGTGAAGTAAACTCACTCATGGCTGACATGACCCCACACTAATCACCGGAATACTTGCCCACACCCATTATTCTTACTGTGCGGGCTCCAAACGCGAAGGTAGTTTGAAAGCGAAGTTTGGGTATCGGGAACTTCTGCACTCAAACAGCCTTTGCGTTCGAAGCCTACACAGTAAAAATCATCTGCTGAGATTGTCTGTCATTGCCTTTGGAAATTGATTTTTTGAATAACGCTTTTTCTTTCCCTAATCTTTGAGTTCTTTCATTGCATTTCGGGGATGCCAGACCCTTATCAGTGCTCGCTTCCCACATTGCTGCTGAAACATCTCTGAGGCCTCACTTTTGTGGCGAATGCTTCAGTCTCAGTTCTTTTTTTTGAATTACATTCAAACCGCCGGCATTTTGAAGATTTTCTTCCTTCGTCATCCGTAACCACTTTACATCAGCATTTTTTGCTAATGTAATTTCTTACGTGACTTCATAGCCAACAAGTTTTTGCCGATGTAAGATTGTTGATACAGTATCTAGCCTTATACGATCATATTAGGTAGTCCAAAAAGTCTTTTCGTATTTTTAAATACCGCTTTTTCCCTCGAAACTGCTTTCCAGAAAATTTCTTCTGTACATATATATGTAGTACAAGTCCACACGCATCTATAGGTATTGTTGTCTTCCATCTCCCGGATAACCCTTTTCGGCAAAATAAAAATATCAAAAGTCATTTCATTTTCAATTCCAATTTTTTTTCTTTGAATGGCGTTAGACAGGGAAAGGAAAAGGTGATAATCCGATGGAGCAAGACCAGGGCTATAAGGCAGCAATTTTTATCCAAGCTCGAAAATTTTTTTAAAAGAAAAAATTCAAAAAAAAAATTTTACCATTAGTGAAAAAATGACTCGTCAGGAAATTCTCGAGCTTGGATAAAAATTGCTGCCCCATCCACCTTATAGCCCTCATCTTGCTCCATCGGATTATCACCTTTTCCTTTCCCTGTCTTACGCCATTCGAAGAAAAATTTTTTTCTAATTTTTGTATTGAAAATATTCATCTCATATTCATCTCAAACGCGCGTCGCGGACGGTTGCTGTTCCTCTGGCTCTCGGTTTCGTCTCTTTGTTGCCAGTTAGTGAGTCAAGTATTTGATTTTTTTTTGTTTCTGTTTCCTCGTTTCACTACATCTTGTTGCTGTTGCGCATTTATCGTCCGTTACTCACCTACTCGGTAGTTCTTTCTTGATTTTTATTCATATAAGATATTGCTGGTCGCTAGTCCACCCTTGGTTCAAAGTCCAATTGATTTTTCTTACCTGCGCTGTCCAACTAGCATGTCTCGATCACAAGGCCGCCGAAACAACAGAGGTAAGGACTGCACCCTTAATCCTGTTGAGATCCCTACCGCCAAAACTAGTGAGGTCGAGGACAAAACCAGCACGGTTGAAGTAGATTACACAAATATGTCAGCGACAGCCATAATCAGGTGTATTTCAGAACGAAATAAGGATCCCGAAATTGAAAAAATGGTTCAGGCCCTAATTGTAAAATTGCCACAGGAAGTATCGGATAGTGTGGAAGCAGACAAAAGGGGCCGTAGCATTGTGCTCTCAGGTATCCCTGAGTCTTCGGGAGATATCCCACCGTCCTCTAAGCAGCGCGACCTGGAATCAAAGGTAACGGATATCTTGGATATATTAAATGTGGAGTGTAGGCCTGTTGAGGTTTACCGCATGGGTAGAGTCAATAGTGCCACTCCAAGACTTGTCAAACTAGTGTTGCCTTCCAGAACACATTGGTCCATAGCCCTATCTAACTCTTATAAGCTTAGACATTCAAGCTTCGCTAATGTCTATGTGAGGAAGAGTATGACGACGGAGGAGCGCAAACGGGAGTACGATCTCAGACAAGAGTGTAGGGAGCGCAATAAAACATGTAATGGGCGCATATGGGTTGTCTACCGCGGCGAACTTAGACGTGTCGAAGAGCTTCCCAGCCGTCGCTCTACGGGAAACGTCTAAGTTGGCATGGTAATTCTACTCGGATGAAATGTTTTATGTTCAATTCGCGTAGCTTAACTAATAAGATCCACCACCTTCAGTATTTCCTGGAATGTCTAAAGCCAGATTTACTTTTCATCACGGAGACCTGGCTGTCTTCGAATATTCGTGATCAGGAAATCGTTTCTGGTTGCCCTTACACAATATTTCGTTCTGACCGCAAGAGTAAAAGAGGTGGGGGTGTGTGTTGTCTAGCGAAAGATTTTATCAACCTGGTTACAGTTTCGTCGCCCTCTTGTCTGAGATCGAACGTGCTTTGCTTAGACTGTTTCGATCCCCGGTCGTCTTCACCCTTAAGGATGATTCTTGTCTACAGACCTCCCAGTTCCACTGCCACTGATGATGAAACCTTGATTGACTTCCTGCTAGAACTTTGCCTAACTAATAGGACATTACTAGTTTTGGGAGACTTCAACCTTGATATCGATTGGATCACGTATACTGCTAAAAACGCTGTCTCTAAGAAATTTTTGGAATTGTTTAAATGCTGTTCCTTAAATCAGCATGTCTTGAAACCGACTAGGGCTAACTCGACCTTGGACATCATACTCGCCTCTGCTCCTATTATTAGTGAAATCTCGATACTCCCACCGTTCTCCTCATCCGATCATAATATCGTTTCGTTTAAATTTCAAATACCTACGCGAACGTCTCTAGAAATTCCATTTCCAGATTTCAAAAGAGCAGACTATAGTACTCTATCCGCGTACCTGTCTTCCATTGACTGGTGGAAAATCTTTGAGGGTTTCCACTCAATGGATGACTTGTATAAAAGGTACTGTCGTGTTATATATTCTGGAATGGCGATGTGCGTCCCCTTACATTTCCAGAAAAGATCGAAGAAGCGTTATCCGAAACACATTTCTAACTTGATGAATCAAAAAGCTCGTTTATTTGAGAGGTTCCACGATCCTCTGTCACATCCTGAGTACAAAAAGATATGCTTGGAGTTGGATCACCATCTAAGGAGATATTTGGCTAATAGAGAAAAAAGCGCTCTAGTGAGATCTGATAGTAAGTCTGTCTTCTCTCTAGTTCGTAGCAAAATGAAATCATATTCCAAAATTCCTGTGCTTTTGGATGAAGATGGCACCAAATATGTGAGCGATGGTGATAAAGCCGAAGCTTTAGCCAAATATTTCACTTCAGTTTTTAACTCCGACAATAGTTTTGGACGAATTCACAGTGCTATTCCCAGTCCCCAGTATAACGTTACCTTCCAACCAGAGGACGTTTTGTCGGTTTTAAAGTCGTTGAAGAATTCCGTGTCCGCGAGTTTTGATGGGGTCCCACAGATTGTTTACAAGAGATGTGCTTTTGCTCTTTACAAACCATTATCGATGATGTCTAATATTTCCCTTTTCTATGGAGAAGTTCCCTCACTTTGGAAGAAAGCCATTGTTACTGCCATACCAAAAGCCAAGAATGCTTGTATCCTTTCTGCCTTCAGGCCCATAAGTATCACACCCACCCCTGTCAAAGTTATGGAAAGACTTATCAGGGATAGATTAATAAGTTGGTTGTCCGCAAGCAACCTTGTACCGATAGAGCAGCACGGCTTCACTGCTGGAGCCTCCACGGTAACCCAGCTGGCCGACTGTTTCTATGACTGGAATCTTGCCTTGAGTAAAGGAAACTTTGTAGACGTCATCTATTTCGATCTTTCCAAGGCTTTTGACAAAGTCAATCATCGAAAACTGCTCACAAAACTTGTCGAACTTGGCATCGACTCAAGTTTACTGACATGGATTCAATCGTATTTGTGTGACCGAGAAATATGCGTCAAAGTTGAAAATTCGTTCTCTAAGTGCTATGCTTGTCCGAGTGGTGTGCCTCAAGGAGGTGTATTGTCACCTATTCTATTCTTAGCTTACACGTATGATTTACCCTTTAGGCTGAAAACGCACCCCTCAATTAAAATACAAATGTACGCTGACGATATCAAAATTTATGGGACTTATGATTACGATAACCGTGACGAGGTACGCTCAGCTCTTACCCTGTCTATCTCGCGTATGGTGGACTGGGCTACAGCTAACGAAATACCTGTGAATTTAGCCAAAACATCACTACTCCACATCGGAAATGCCTTAAATATGGAATACAAATTCAACGGCTACGTTCTTCGATCTTTCGAGGAGATAAGAGACCTAGGAATTCTTTTCAAGAATGATTTGAAATTCGACATTCACATCGAGGCGGTGGTGAAAAGAGCGTTTGCAGCTCTTTTCGTCATCTTTAGAAACGTTCGCTCTAATGAGGTTTCCATTTATCTCAGATTATACAAGGCATATGTGATTCCAATACTGGAGTATGCGTCACAGATTTGGAGTCCGTTTACCAAAAGATATCAGGCCAAAATAGAAAAAGTTCAACAAGTTTTTACCAAAGTGCTACATCGTAAGATTTCTCCAAACTCCAACGAACGAGGCCCAACTCCATGTTATCGCGAAAGACTGGGACTTTTCAATCTCAAAAGCTTGCTGTATCGAAGAGTATTTCATGATGTTATCTTTTGTTTCAAAGTATTAAAAAACGAGACCAAATTGAAAGCCTCTAAATATTGGATTTTCAAGCCTTGCAGGGGGCGTACTAGTTTTCTGGGCATTGACAACACCTATGTGACTGGAAGGCAACACCGTATGGTTTATAACTCCCTATTTTTCCGGGGAGCTAGATGGCTTAATATGCTACCATCGGATATATTGAATGCATCCAGTGTATCCCTGTTCAGGGAAAGGTTGAAGCGGATTGATCTTCTATCTGTTCTTAATATTACAGATTATTGAGTCCCCAACGTTGATTTTCTACAGCTCGTTGGTGTCTTCTTCAGTCCGTTATAGATCGACGCTGTTGAACAGGAATGTAAAATCTAAATGCAATGTTCTGCCGCAAAGGATTTGGTTCCTTACGTTCTTTTTATAGAAGTTACCAATTATCAATTGATTGGCTACTTCATTACAGTAGAACGGCTTCACGAAACTAGATAACATGCATGTTTCGGTCTTTCCTTCCACAGCTCAATATGGTCTGTATTCGTATTCGTGCATGCTGCGGATTATCATTTGTAACGCTTGCGCCATGGACGGCCTGTCATCAGCAACCGACTACACTTCCTCTCATGGAACCTTCCAGCTTCTATTTCCCTTCCTTATTCAGGGTTATATGGTGTTATGCATGCGTGTTGATCAAGCTGATTTATGTTGGTTTATGTCTGAGCTCTAGCTTTCTCTGAAAATGGTTTCTTAGAAATATCCGCGGTGGGCGTCTGGGTTTTCTTTTCTTTTCTTATTATTTTTCTCTTACTTCAAAGTTGTACTAACGATATCACGCTTTCCAATTGGTCGTTGCTAACAGTTATTGGCATGTTCATTGCACTGGTCTGGTCATGAGGACCCTCGCCTCTAGCTGCCTTGTTTTTCTTTCACTTTTGTTGTTCGGCACATGTAATTAAGCCTATACTACAATATAAGTAGCGTGTTCCTGGGAGATGCGTATATTTACTGAGTAATGGGACCCTCATCCCCCTTCTGAACATGCCCTTCGCTCCTGACGTCCACGAGTCTGAGTATCCAGCTTTTACCTGGTCTGTCTGTTCCACGAGGGCTGTCGGTATACTCGTGTTTCGGAGTTCAGACAAACTCCCATGACCCCCTATGGTGGCGTAAGGGCACCATTGCCGACTGGTGCAGGTATAGGACTTGGATCCTACTCGTGGTTGCGTCTGGTTCGAAAGGAGGACCTGTTTCCCATCGAGCAGTATCCTCATGTTTTTTTTCGGTTATTGAGTTCTGCCCTGATCCAATGGTTAAACGACTAGAGACTATGTATTTTTTTGCACAGAAATTGGGCGTTGTCTTCGTGACCTACCTTACTTTTTTTTGTTGCTTGGATTATCTTTCTTTTTCCTGTTCTCTGGCGCGTCTTCTGGCGCATACAAATAAATAAATAAATAAAAATGAGGTTGACCGTTGATATGTTTATTTTGCCGAAAAGGGTTATCCGGGAGATGGAAGGCAATAATACCTATAGATGCGTGAGAACTTGTACTACAAATATATGTACAGAAGAAATTTCTGGAAAGCAGGAAAGCAGTTTTGAGGGAGAAAGCGGTATTTGAAAATACGAAAAAACTTTTTAGACTACCCAATATTTATTAAAAGACCCAGTTGAATTTATCAACACTTGTTGACAAATCAATATTCTTATAATTCACAACTTGACACTCGTTGAATGATGGAAATGGCGATAATAAATAATAGAATCAGCAATCAATACGTGTATGTAGTTTGTCGAGAAGTGAAGCGCCAATAGCTCGATGGAGGTTCTGAGATCGGCGGAGGTCTCCCTGAGCGACGAAGCCAATAGCAGTCGTTGCTCAGAATGTGAAGGACGCATGACGGAAGTCACACGATTACAGAACGAATTGAAC
Source organism: Trichostrongylus colubriformis (assembly GCA_963978905.1). Classification (NCBI taxonomy): domain Eukaryota; kingdom Metazoa; phylum Nematoda; class Chromadorea; order Rhabditida; family Trichostrongylidae; genus Trichostrongylus; species Trichostrongylus colubriformis. The sequence goes on from OZ022259.1 coordinate 45,966,487, forward strand.
GAGTACGTTGGCTACTTTGTTAAGAAGCTGCACTATAAATATTTAGATAAATACTTAAATGAGTAAATAAATAAAAAAATATTACACTGTCAATGAATCTATGGTATTGATCACTTGCATTGTGTGGCATTAGGTAGGAGTAGAAGAAACGAAGGGTAGAGTTATCGCTTAGCAAACTGTAAATAAAGTGATATGCAACAGGGCACTCGAATTGGGTCACCATTGCGGCACGTATTTATTGATCTCGTTGTGAACTGCACACACGTGCTCAAGTGAGGCCGCCGGGTCCTCACATCACTCGGCTCGATTCAAGTGTCCTGTCGCGCATTCTAACCAAATTATGATCCACTGTGATGTTCCACTGGTTTCTTGATTCGCTACTCAGGCTATATCACGGGGTTGCGACCAGCGATCAACATTAGCAATCAACTAGCAACAGTGCATCGCGTATGAGTGGTATGATTGCGGGCTCATATTCATATATTATCTGGAAAAATTTATTTTTACCATAATATTGATGGCGAAAAATTAATGTGTAACCACTTGTGGAGCCGAGGTTGGAACAAAAGACCTCATCTCTGAAAAATCCTTTCTCTCCCATGCCTGTAAAAATTACTGCCCTTTGCTTACAATCATTTGTTTTCATCATCTCGTGAGGCCAACGAAAGCCATTTACACATGCGATAATCAGATAATTCGACTTACCTTCTTTGGGCAGTAGCTTCATGAAACTTTCAAGACTTCACCCGTTTTGCGCCTCCACAAGCACCATCACGGCGCGATAACCGCTGCCGAACTAGCCATGACTATCCAAGCTGGTCAGGCCCGATTTGCTCAGGTCCAAGTTGATGTGGCCATATGATACATGTCCTTAGCACCGCAATAGGGTGCAGCTTCGATAGTTCCCGAGGGTTTTTCGCTCAACGGAGGTGAGTTGTGTGCCTTTCATTATTCCGCTCATTTCATTCGTCCAACGATTTCTTGATTCTTTGGAATTCCTGATAAAAATGAAAATTGTAAAGAAAGGGATCAACACGGTGTTCTCTCGGAACCGTTTAGCGACCTACGATCCATTAGGGCAATCATCCCCCGCTAAAACTGAAGACTCAGTTCGGTAAGCGGCGGGCTCCTAAAACCCATCCCACAGTAAGCAATTATCCATTTTCGTGCATCTACATTTTCTGAAAATAAATAAGTTCCTTGTTTCTGAAACTTGTAGAGTTTTCCACCTCGCTTCATATTTTTCCTTGAAAAATAACGAGAATATTTGTCAGTCAGTGTTTTTATATTTGAATATTTATCTGAAATTATTGTAATATCGCACTTTTGTTCTTATCACATTCACAGACAGCCTGATCAGGTTATCAAATGATTATAAGAACAACTTTTGAGTTTGAATGTTTTAAGCAGCAAAGATCAAATCAGAAAGCTCCTCGATGATATCGGTGATCTGGCTGGGAAACTCGATGAAGAGGAGGCTATCGCTTACGAGAAGGAGGAGACTATAAAGACTGTAAGAAAAGATTTGATTCTTGTTTTTTTCACCCTAAACTTTAGTTGTTGATTTGTTGTTGCCTTCTCCCATCACTTCATTATTCCTTTTCATTTTGTGTTTCCTAATTAGACGCTACTAGGACGAATAAGGTACGAAGTTTTTCCTTATAACGAAGTTTTACCAGCTTAGTTCCTAGGGCTAGCAATACAGTCAGTGCCGTAAGAGTGGTAAAAATCGCGCGAAAACGCGTTTTGGCGTTTTTAATCGTTTTTTCGCCATCAATCGATTGATTATAAGAACAACTTTTGAGTTTGAATGTTTTAAGCAGCAAAGATCAAATCAGAAAGCTCCTCGATGATATCGATTGATATTGATTATTTTTACTGAACATACATATAATTTAGAATTAGCTCGTCGAGCTCTACAAGATGGTACCACAAGTTTTGATTTTCTCAAATTCGGTACTAGGCCATTTTTTTTACATTCTGAAAAGTTCGAGGAAAAATTTCTTCGAAATCTGATGAACTAGCAGCGAAGTCTCCTCACATCCCTGATCTAAGTTCACAGCTGTGTAGGAATTTCAGAGTTTCACTCATTTCAGACTAACCCCTGTTCCTTGGTGTGGCCCTAAACAGTGCCTCCGTGTATATGCTGTAGAAAAAACCATCTATTAACTCATTTTCAGCCGCAGATTCCCCATTGAAATGTACACCGTTCGATTCCCTAGGGAAAATGCTATCGAATGATTTATAAAAGCCTTGGTGTTCATAAAATTCTTATTTTCCTCATTTCCAGCCTGTTCCTATTGTCAATCCACTTCTCAAGCTCTAGTCCGCCGCATCGATCGAATCCATGGCCATGGAGAAGCTGTGGCGCCATTGCGACGGCCCCGCGCTATCCACGTGCACGGCCGTGGGAAGCTGCTCGGCTGGGAGGGGGAGCGGTCACGATCGATGATACCGTCAGAGCGCCGAGCACTTTCCCACGACCGTGCACGTGAATGGCGCGGGGCCGTCACGATGGCGCCACAGCTTTCCCATGGCCATGCACGTCGATCGATGCGGCGTACTAAAGCTTGAGAAGTGGATTGACAATTGGAAAAGGCTGGAAATGAGGAAATAAGAATTTTATGAACACCAAGTTTTTATAAATCATTCGATAGCATTTTCCCTAGGGAATCGAACGGTGTACATTTCAATGGGGAATCTGCGGCTGAAAACGAGTTAATAGATGGTTTTTTCTACATCATATACACGGAGGCACTGTTTAGGGCCACACCAAGGAACAGGGGTTAGTCTGAAATGAGTGAAACTCTGAAATTCCTACACAGTTGTGAACTTAGATCAGGGATGCGAGGAGACTTCGCTGCTAGTTCATCAGATTTCGAAGAAATTTTTCCTCGAACTTTTCAGAATGTAAAAAAATGGCCTAGTACCGAATTTAAGGAAATCAAAAACTTGCTGTACCACCTTGTAGAGCTCGACGAGCTGATTCTAAAGCATTTATATGTTTAGTGGAAAAAATCAATATCAATCGATTTATGACGAAAAAACGATAAAAAACGCGAAAACGCGTTTCGCGCGATTTTTAACACTCTTACGGCACTAACTGTACTTGCAGTGGGATGTTCTTATGTATTAAGAGAACCCAATAAATAATAATAATTATAATTATAATAATGCATTTCCAATAGAACCGCACTGCGATAAAGAGTATGACGTGGGTCAGCAAATGCTCGACACGATCGCTTTTCTATTTGGTTGGAAGGGAGATCGTATTTTGTGTTGTTCTGGATGTGAGTCATAGCAATAGTGGTGCTCACAAGACTACATGATGAAAACAGCACCAACAGTCCTAGACTGCCTTCATACTTCGCGATGCCGACGGCGAGGCGTGGCTGCGTCGTCTCTGCATCTCCACCCGCGCCGCTCTGCCTCTCTGCCTGTGAACGCAGCCACACCTTACCGCCGACAGCACCACCGCAAAGCATGAAGGCTGCCATACGTTTAGATCTCGCATTGCAGCGGGCAGCGTGCAACGATACACGTGCAACTATGGGGGTCATGTATGTAGAGTGGGGATTCAATTCGATAACCATGTCCTGCAAGTAGAATAAAGTATTCACTTTAGGTCACAACTGGATAACCCCCTAACCAGGATTGTGTCGCACACCGCTTGCTGCTGTGCGAAATCCCGACGTAAAGGTGCACACCCAATAGTCGATTGTTGGAAAGGGGCATGGTCAAGAGCATTGCATTGCATGATGCATTGCAAACAATTAAATTACCCGTAAGCTTGCGAGGAGAGGGTGGATTGGGAAGATACGGTATAATTTACGTATTGTCTTGGTGACTTCTCTCCGACTTTCTATCCCTTTCTTAGTTATTTCCCAGTAATTATTGGCTCTTATTATTGACTTATTGGGGAAGTCTTATGTGCCTTGAAAGATGATTCAAGCTATTATTGCGAAACACCTTAAAAATTCCCACTGATAACGATAATTCTGTGACGCATATGGTGGGTAGCTGCATTGCCACTTGATCGATAAATGTGATCGATTGTGTGGAATGCGGGAAATTAGCCATGAGCTAAGCGGTTTGTCAAGTGATCCTGTTTTCCGCCTGAAATCTATAATATTATGTTGATTCGGAGCCTCATGATGATGTCGATATCCTACAACTGTGTGTGACTCTGAAAAAGACTCCTCGAAAGTCCTAGAACGTTTTTGAAATGTTTTGCTCTATTTCGGTGTTGAGCACCTTCTCTAGGCCGTGCCAAAATCGCTTTGAGTGGAAAATTCTCCTTTTGAGGAGTTTTATGAATTTTTAATAAAGGCCTCACACTGTTGTTAAACACCTAAAACCTAATATCAGCCGCACCGGATAATTTTAACAAAAAAGAACGCAGTATCTACCGTTCACGACTTTTCGGACCTAAAAGGTGACTTAAAAAACCAATAACAATTCGATTAGCCACGAAACCTCCTAAAAGTGAAGTGATACTGTAAAATGGTGAAATCTGTCAAAGATTGGTCTGAGGTATGAAGTAAACCACATAAACCTGCCTTTTACTCACAATCAGAACAGCAGATATTTTTATGTGTGCTCAGGCTTGCTACCATCATCCACCGGTGGAGAAACAGAAGGGTCCTTCTGTTATCCATATCTCTGTAATATATAGTAAAACACTTCGTCTGTCTGTATGGTCCTCCGTCCGTCCGTCGGTCTGACATGAAATTAGGTATTATAAGAAAAGTTCCAAGAATAGAGCAATTTCAATCGACCTACTGACTCACATGGCATTTCGCACACAGTCGTGTGCGCCAGCCAACTGGTATGTTATATTTGCCCACAAAGGGCCACATTCAAAGTTTCACGCGAAAAAAAAAACAGGAATCCAGCTAAGATACAGCTCCTTAAGGTGACATATGACGGAGTGGGGCGTCCGAATGGGTTCGGACGCTAGGGAGGTGAGAAGCAAAGAGACGATTGCCCACCGACGGCTGTTCAAATGTTCTTCGGCGGGAATTCGAACGCTTTGCTTTTTTCCAGTTCTTCGATTTTTGCTTTGGAACAGAGGAAACTTCTCGATTCCTATATGTTCCTAATTATTGCTGCATGTATTCCTGCATCTGGTAGAGTAATTTTAAGAGGAATTAGAATCATGGAATCCCGTGGACGATTCCTTTACTCAACATCATTATTCCGAGTGGACGCCTAGTTCGTGGAGTATTTTTGAATGATTCGACCTACGTTAAGTGATACACCATTTATTTTTGAGAATTCATTCAAAGGCTCTAGTGGTGTACCGATTTTTCGTATTTCGTATTTTTCGCAGTCTATTTTCAGCTGCAATTATCGCTGAAGGTGGAGCAGGAGGCTCGAACTACTCTGGATGCCGATTTCCATGCCAAGGCAGAAGAATGTCTCAGCTTGCTGAACAGCCTCGAAATGTTCGTCGTAGGGATTTTTTTTATGAAACTGGAACTATAACATCTAGGATATAAATAGTACATATTCGGTTGGTACTTGACGGACAGCTTGAGAAATACAAATACTTCCAAGAGAGGATGTGGAAGGGGGGGGGGGGGAGGGGGCTGCCCTGTGGCTGTGGCATTACATTCGAGTTTGGCTTACGCAAATATGTGGCATAGAATTCAATCGAACGGCTGCGCAACTGTGATCCAGGGGGTGACCGCTTCCATACTGTGATCGAGTTAGTGATTGCAAAGCATATAAGTGCGATCACGCGATCAGAATCGAATCTGAGGATCGTCTCTGAACCATCACTTGACTTTTACACATACTAATAGAATTTTATACGTACTACTTGCCTTCTAGGCTTTCAACAAGTACGAAAGAGAAAAATGACGAGCATAAAATGGCGATGGAGAACTTGCGATCAGAACTAAGTGAAAAGAATGAAGAACTTAGGAAAAATCACGAAACCGTGAGTGTTATTGATTTATTGATCGATAGGGAGAAGATTGTCGGACGACTTTGGTTGCAGCTATAAAACCAGTGTCAATTTCTAGCCTTTTCCAGATAGCCGAACTTACAGGAGCTCGAACTGCTGCACATGAAATCAACATCAGCCTTCAGGAGACTGTGTCGTCATTATCTGAACAGTTGAATAAAGTCGTTACTGAGGTATAGTACGTTACTGTTCCTGGGCATTTTATTGGTGGACTGAATAATGATCGATCCCATTTTCTAATTACTCTGCCTCTTTCTTCGTTTTTTTTTGTCCTTCGCATAAATTCTCAGATCAATCCACTGGAGGAATATTCTCATAATTTTCTACACGGTGAGGTGTCATAGTAGCTTAGACCTGTTGACCGTTCCTGACTTTGGTTGATCATAGTAGGTAATCGTTCTATAACTCAGCCTGGGAGTGGTACGGAAGGAGCCGATGCGGCATCTAAAAGTCCTAATGGGTATTGTGCATAGTAAAATATCTACATTCCATATACACACACAAGCGATTATAGAAAACCTCAGCTCAAAGCTATGCGAAGATTTGATCTCCTGAATCCCTTCACTTCTCTTTCTTTCTTTTCACACCATTTGGGAGCGCAATTGTTTGCATTGCTTTGAAGGAATTGTCCACGAAATATAAGTTCCCTTGTTATCCATTCATTTATGTTGTATCAGGTGTTTGCAGAATAAATGGCCAAAACATAACTGGCCATAACTTCGCTCAGACACAACTTTATTTGTCGAAATAAAAACCATTCGAATCTACAGAATTTTGCCAACGACTAGGTAGAGAGAATATGCTATCACGATCGAATTCTAGATTGCGAGAATTAATATAGTCAAGAATGGCATTTTTACCATGCATAGTATCGGCGAATTTCTTCTGACGCAGTTTGCATCTAGTACGCAGAAAAAGTGGTCATTCGTTGGGGACAGGTCTGGAGAATAAGGGAGTGAGGGAGTGTCTCGATGCCTAACTGCATCAGTTTTTGCTGGGTGCGCAAAACAACGCAAATCCCCACACTTCGCAAGTCACCAGGCAGAAGCTGATGCAGTTAGGCAATCCCTCACCTCCCTTATTCCCCAGATCTATCCCCAATGGATTATCCCACTTTTTCCGAGTTCTCGATGCAAAAAATTCGCCGATACTATGCATGTTTAAAATGCCATCGTTGACTTCATTAATTTTCGCAATCCAGAATTTTATCAGGATTGCCAATTTTCTTTACCAGATCGTTGACAAGGTTGTGTAGATTCGAATGGTTTTTATTTCGACCAGTGAAGTTGTGTCTGAGCGAAGTTATGGCGTTTTGAAGAAAGTGGTCCATTTTGGCCATTTATTCTGCACACATCTAATATTTACCTAATAAGGGCAGCATGCAAAGTTTCACGCGAACAAGTGAAAATCCGCTCAAGATACAGCTTCCCATATTCTCGACCGGGTGGGCGGGGCCCCATAGTAAGAGGACTGTTCCGTTGACCGTCGCGGTTGGGAACGGAGAGTGGGACTGTTCACGTATCTTTCTGTTGCTACAATGTGTCTCCGATCGTGGCGAGCGACAGGGTGGGCATCTACTCAGTGGCTCCGCCCACCCGGTCGAGGCTTTGAGTGCAGTATCTTAGCCGGATTTCATTCTTTTGCGTGAAACTTTGCATACGGCCCATATCAGGCAAATACATTATGAATATATGGCTTACAAAAAACTCATTTTCCGTGGACGATTCCTTTGATGGATCCCTGTCTGAAATATTTGATTCAACGCTGCTTTTGAGGAGTTTGTCAATAAAGCCCCTCCAGAAATATTGTGCTACTAGCAAAAAGCGGCATATTTCATTTAAATATAAAATTGGAGTGTGAATAAGCGAGAGGAAGAGATCTGATGGTTACAGAAGCGCCCCACCACGCTGCGCGACGCAGAAGCAGAAGAGGTGCCAGCCGCACCTCTTCTGCTTCTGTGGCCTTCTGTGGCTCTTATGTGTCTTGCATTTTTGAAAAGTTTTTTCATTCTGATAATTTTTTCAATACCGACGTAGTTTCATCCAAATTCTGTCTTTAATTAGTTTTTTGGACAGGTAATTATGAGTTATCTGAAATGCTTACCACTGTATTTTTTCGCTGTTGTTGATGCTTCACCTTACAAACTGGGAATCTGCGCTAATACATTGGTATATTGCTGCTGTCGCGTCTCACCTGGGTCCCAAATGAGAGCTCGCAGCAACTTCTGAGATTTTCGCTCATTTATCTTCCTTGTAGTGTAAGACAAAAGCACCATTTAATCAGGATAGGTTTTGATGTGCTTCGACCCCCCCCCCCCCCGTATGGGTGTCTATGAGGAAGTGTAAATCCCTCTTAAATGGAATGTGCGTAAATGAATGCATCAAAATGGAAAAAATCATCAAAATGGAAAAAATGAAACGTAAATGAATACGTTTAAAAGCTCCTGATTACAATGTGTGCTGACTGATATTTTTGCATTCAAGGCATACACTCAAGGCTGCGTTTCCGTATTCTTAAGATGTGGATCGAGCGGGTTATGGGCTACATTATAGGTCGCCACTAAAAATTTTCCCATCGATTTTTCATCGAAACCCATACTTGCAATCTATTTTGCAATCTTTGTGAAGTTTTTGTCATTCATTATGACTAACTATCTTTACTAAATTCGCAAAAAATACGCATATTGGTTCTAGAAAGAAGACGCCATTGCCGAAATGCAGAAGGCAGAGAGCCGCTGTGAAGAATGGAAAACGAAACATGAATTACTCAAACAGAAGCTAGAGAACTCCGCAAGCAGGTATGTGGAATTCCCGGCATCCATCACTTTTACCGTACCTTTTCGGAATGTCGTCGAAACGTCATTTCAGCCAGAAATCATATTCTGGTGATTGCTTGTCGTTGCGAGCTCAATTCGCACTCATCTGGCGTCTTGAAAAACTTCTAGCTATGCTCCGCCCATCACATGGATAGGGTCACTCGATAGAGTGCAGTCATGCATTGGCAAAACCTTGTCCGGTACACGATTAGAGTGGATATCCTGATCATTTTGCATAAGAGCTCGGCTTATTCCATCGCTGAAAGCAGTCGGGTCGTAGTTCCATCAAAAGTTCCACTTGTTCGGGGCAGCTTGGCGTTTGATGTTGTCTGCCGGACAAGTGTGATATTCGTGCCCAGCTTAATTAGGGACAAATTTAGTCGTCAAGCCATGTGAAGAGCCACCCTCCGAATTGTGGGTTCCGAAAATTTTTATGCTGAACAGGTGGGATATTTTTGTTCGAAGGAATCGTGCACGGGAAAATGGGTTTTTCTTTGATCAAAGTATTTATGTTGTTTTTGCCTGATAAGACCCATATGCAAAGTTCCACTCAGAAAATAAGAATCCGGCAAGGATACAGCTCTTCAAAGTGGCGGCCGAGTGAACCGGGTCTCAGAGTAGATGCTCGCCACGTCATCCGTTGCGCTCGGATACCCATAGTGGGAAGGCAGAGTCACGTAAACAGTCCCGCTCTCCGTCCCTGGCCGCACCGGACGACGGGGTGGGAATTTACTCTAGAACCCCGTCCCTCGGCCACCATTTTGAGGAGCTGTATCTTAGCCGAATTCTCAATTTGTCGCGTGTAACTTTGCATGCGGGCTTTATCAAGCAATTACAACATAAGCATAATACGTATACAGGGAATCTCATTTTTTCCATGAACGATTCCTCTAACTCTTTTCCAGAAAAAAGGATCTAGCCATAGTTCTTGGAAATATTATGGTTTGCCACCGAATTCTTGTTCATTAAACCTTCTAGGCTTGATTTTAAAAACCTGCTAGTCATGAGTGGAAAGCGCCCGAGTTTTCGCACACCGATGATAATTCTTGAAGGAACCGTTAGCTAAAATTCGAGTTCTTTTGTTACTCATATAGAGGGTGTGGCAAATTTACCCGTGCACTATAAATTCCAATGGCATTTCGAAATCAAATTTCGCAGGTCAATTTTTACAATCGAAATTATTTACTACGAACATGACCATTCAAAGCCTGTTGTCAGTTTTCAAAATGATCCCCTTTAGTCTCCACACAGTCCTTCAAAGTTCGACGAAGGCTCAACAAGTGGCACGTAGGTACGGTTCATCAACATCACCCGGCGATTTCGAAAGCGCTCTCTGAAAAAGTTCGAAGTTGGGTGTCTGGTGAGCACGCTTTTTTTCTTTAAGGAAGCCTATACAGAATAACCCATTGAGTGAAGGTCCGGAAAACTGGAGGGCCATTCGTCGTGTGTGATGAAGTCAGGCAACTGCACGGCGCTCCAGTCCTGGACCACTTTCGCTTTGTGTGCTGGAGCAGAATCTTGCTGAAAGCACCAGTAGGCCTCTGCGGAGTGGGGATCACCTTACGGCTTGAGATTTCTTTCCAGGATATACTTATGAACAGTTGCGTTGATTTTCACGTCAGCTTCAAAGAAAACGAAAGGAGCTTTTCCTGGAAGTGTAGCTCCTCACAAAACCATAATGGATTGAGGCTGTTTCGCACTTTTCTGAAGTCGCCCTTCGGCTGTAGCATCAGCAAGCGAGTCCCCAATAACCTTCTCATTTTGGGAATTGAAGACTAGATTCATCATGAAAATCTTTTCACCGCAAAAGGGAATGTCTCGAGCGCGTACCACCGTGAATGGTTGCAGAAACTTTTTGCATCTTTCCAGTCTCCTCTTCATCATGAGTCCGCCACGAATTGGCATTTCTACTGGTGATAAGGGAATTTCTCGAGCTTCCTCCTGTCTATTCTCTTTCTTGAACATTCCCTTATTTTGCCATGTGGCGTATCGATCTCCTGGCATTTTTTCTCTCACCATTTTCACATTTTTCGGCTCATAGCTGTCGTAGGACGCCCTCTTCCTTTTATATCCTCTTCGGTATTCAAATCTTTGTAGCGTTTTGCTGTATCCTTAGCCGTTCTCCGGGGCACGGAAAGGATCTCCACAATATTTCTCGTTTGATTTCCGGCCTTATGAAGTTTCATAATAGCACTTCGTAGGTTGGAACATTTGTCCACTTGGTATTCAAGTACGTATGAGTTCCACAATTTCCAGTTAACATGTACTAGGCGAGTGTGTGGGGAAATTTCTTAGAAAAATTAAGAAACCTCAAATATTCAGGTGCACAGGTAATTTCGCCACACCCTCTATTTGTGTTGTTTTGCACGCTGTGAGCCTCATACGAATCTTCACGCCAACATAACAATCTTACAGAGATAGTACCCCTCAAAGAGACGTCCGAAGGCGTGGGGCGTCCTTGGGGCACAGCTACAAAAGCCGTAGAAGCATGAAGGCGACGGTTACGTGTTCGAGAAGGCATTTCTTCTTCACCCATTGCATTGCCCTAGACTTGCTCTACCTGATCATTGCCTACTCGCTCTCTCGGCCACTTTTTCGGGAAGAAATGGCAAGGTAGCCGAGGTGCTTCTTAAATTGTCATCCAATCTCCCTCCGATTAGAAGTCAGCGGTATTACTAAAGGTAGTTCAGAGCCTATGTACCAGCCCAAAATGTTTGTTTCACGTGTTTTACGTACTTCTAGTGTCATAGTATGTTTGTATTTGTTTTTAGCGACTCTTCACTAAAAATAGAAGTCGATCGTCTGACGGCAGAAAACGAACGTCTCGTTCTTAAAATCCACGAGTTAGCGGCTAACCATCAACTGACAGTACGTAATTGTTTTGTTTTTATGGAAATTAATCTGTGATAACTTATATCAGTTAAATCCAAGCAGTCACGACAAGCAATTTCTGATCCCTCACACTTCTGTAATCTGAAGTAGGATGTTGACCAGCCGGAAAGCTCTACTCGGAATGGGGCACTACAGCCATAAAGGCATCTCCTTCTAATTCTATTCTCGAATTATGGTTTTACCCTGTGCACGCATTTTATGTCACATCCTTGAAGAAAAGCGATTCATGACAATTTGCAGGAATCGTTCAACCTCCTCATATTGGTCGATATTTTCCATTTTTTTTCCAAAGTAAACGTTCTTGAAGTGTCCTGAATACTGGCTCTGTCCTGAACCTCCATGCCTTACTTAATGTGTGAAAAACAATGTGAGGCTCCAAAACTTATTTCAAAGACTCAAAAGATTCCACAAAATATTGCGAAAGAAATTTGAGCTTATCTGCAAGCTCGGTGCCTAGCGCCTTCTTTAAGGCTGAAATGAAGCCCTGAAATGAAGCAATGTATTTTGTTTTATATACTGACACTTTTTGACACTTTTTGAAAGGAGCCTAAGGGTAGATGTGCATCCGAGTGATTCACTGCTGCCGCGATCAGAGCCCCCCCCCCCCACATCGAAGGGGTCTATCCTCACCCCTTCGATGGGGGCTCTGATCTATCTCTCAAACAGCATGGATGGCCATAGTGAAGCCATAGTATCATATTCGTTCAGCAGCACACGTCACTACAATCATGTGATTAACTGCAAAGAGTCACGTAGTTTTTCTTCGCTATTTATTTTGAGGATAATCTTTTGCTTTCCAGTGTCTCCGCCAATTTTCTTTTCACGGTCTTTTCAATGAAGCGCTTCAGCACTTTTACAATGAACTTGGGAGGTTCCCCGTGGGCGTGTTTTTGTGTTCTAACCAGCTCCATCGATTGACTGGATTTCCATACACTTTCATTAGGTTATTCGTCTTTCTTGGATTGGATAAAGCAGTCATTGGAGTGCGATAGCCTCAGTACGGAAGAAAACTGGTATCGTGGCTCGGCTTGAATAGCATGGTGCGTACGAACTTGAGTGGCAATTTTTTCGGTAAACTCCCTAAATTTTGGATAAGCATTTATGGAATCATCGTTAAAAACCTACTATCAAAATCACGATGGCGATGCAAGTAATTGTAGTTCGTTTCTGAGACTTCATCTATTTTTTTTTTGCCAAGATCAATGTCATATTCCCTACCTCTGTCTCACTGCGCACCGCAAAACTGGGGCATTATTATTACAGTGATGACTGTGTCATGTTTCAGAGTAAAGTTATAATTACGTTATGATCTCTGTGAATACTGACTCATTGTGATCACAACAAGAAATATCTACAGGTTGCCGATTTGACGGCAATGCAGGAAAATCAAAGTCAGTTCGTCGATATACTTACCAAGAAAATTGAGCAGCTCAAGGAAGAAAAATCTGAGTGGCTCATGGAAAGGGAAAGGTTCGTGCTTCAGAGAATTTATCAACTTTTCTTTATATTTTCTCTTCTTTTTTTTCTGAAATTGTATTACTTTATGAGGTAGACCTGCTCTCTGATAAATTATTGAACTTTTGGGAAGTCCTGATCATAAGTAAAAACGGCGAAACATCAATCTGTCATGGCTTTGGTATTGACTGATTTGTCAGATCAACTTTTCAATGTAAAATGGTAGCCTTGCAATGAAGGATTACAGTCAGTCGAAATTCAAATACAGAGTGACGAAATCACGTGCGCGGGGTTCTCTGGCAGCCGCTAGCAAGCAACTCGGCCACTGAAGCAGCAAGCTTGAGGTGAAGCGCGCTAGGATCGCAACAGCACCCCATGGGCGGGTATTTCAACGCGAGCTTCCTTACACATTGTTTCTCCTGGGCTCAAATGTTTGCTTACAGATGATAGTGTTTCCAAATACGTTTTTCTTCTTTCTCTCCCCTACCCCTTCCAGTGCCCTTTGAAGAAGGAGAGCTCGAAGTTTGAACTAAGTGCTCTATGCCTGGCTTCGCGATAAATGATGAAATTGCGACTTCTTCAAAAGCCTTTCCTATGAAAAATCTCCAATGAAAGTAGATGACGCATAAAGGACAATTAGAAGTTGGTTGAGCTATCATCTTGTTTCCTAGCGTTTGTTATGGAAGGCATTATCGAGTTCTGCCATGGCAAGAGCCTTGTGTAGTAACGGGTTTGAGAAACTGGTGAGTTACGTTTCAATGATGAAGTCTGCGAGCATTCAATAACCGCTGCCATTCTGATGGAGGGTTAAATACACGGCTCACTCTGAACACTGAAGCTTTTGCCCATAACTCAGCATCCTTGTACATAGTAACATTCGCATCGCGGGCTGCGGCGATAATCAGCAGCTATCGAAAATCAAAAGCCGATCAGTTCGTTTGAAATGCGATTTTTCATGCAAGTTTTACACCACCGTGGCTATTTCAGTATGGTGGCCGAAATCGCTGCTCTCAAGGAAGATGCAGTGACAAAGAACGGAGTCGCTAGTGAGAAGATGGCTCTTGAAGCATGCATTGAAAATCTTACTAAGGAGGTAATAATTCGTAACTTTGAGAAATTTTGATAGGAGTTGAATCGCATTTGTGGTTTTAAAATGGGATCATTTCAGGTGGCTGATCTCACAATGAAAGGAAACGATCAAAAAGAGCTGGTGAATCGTGTCACTAATCAATTGGCAGATATGGTGAAGGAAAAAGAGGAGATCATAGGACAACGGGAAAGGTTCAATGTTTTATTTTACTAAGAAGCGCTTGAAAATGGTTTTCAACGCAGTGACATGAGGCCAAACTTGGAGTGATAAATTATGCACCTTTGTTTGAGCTACCATATCCAACTGAAGAGTTGCAGAGAGTGAATGGTGAAAACGTGGATCAATTATTTTGGAACTTTCGAGTGAATCACCGTTCATTGACCAAAGTCCATTTCCGCCGTCAGCCTTGCTATTCAACATAAATGCGGCGAACTAGTTTTTTTGGGAATTCTTCCTCAGAAAGGTTTTTATAGCTGATCAGTCGCTTTTCGAGAATTCCTCGTCCTTGTCCCATTGAGAATTGTTTGTCAGTGACCTGTCAGAGCCAATCGATGTCAGTGTTTAGTGTAGAGTATTCAGTGTTTTTACTCCACAACTCGAGTCTGGTATGATTTGCCAACCCTGGAAGGCTGGAGGAGTTGCTTGACTCTAGCTCGCTTTAATCCAAAATTCAAATCCCTCGGACCATGCGAGAAAGAGTGTCACTGCATTAGCTCTAACATTGAAAAAAGTATATATTAGGTTGTACCAAAAGTCTTGTAAATTTTTTTTTCGATCATCACTTTTTTTTTGTTGTTACTTCCAACAGACGACAATTAGGCAATAACGTGTTCACCACTGTTATCGTTACACTCTGCCATCTCATATGTAGACCGTTGATTCCCTCCTCCTAGAACTTTGGGTTCTGAGAGTCGAATAAGTAAGCGATCGCCTTTACAAGCAGGTCATAATCAGCGAATTTTCTCTTGGCCAGGGAGGATTCAAGAGGATGAGTAAGATGATAATCAGAAGGAGCAATGTCTGGAGAGAATGGCGGGTGGGGCGGGACATCCTAGCCGAGTTCCTGTAGCTTGGCCTGGGTACTCTTTGGGACGTGGAAGCGGGCGTCGTCATGAGAGAGTATGACCGCGGAACACCTCCGGCGCTTTTCTCGAACATGGTGGGCGATGGTTAGCTGCTGAAGCTGGCGGATGTATACGGCAGCGGTGACTGTCTCACCTTGTACCAGCATTTCTTGGTACAGCTTTCCTTCCGCGTTCCAGAATTAGCAAAGTCCCAAGCGTGGCTTTTCTTCCATGTCAATCTCGCCGTTGCTGAAGCTGATGAACCAGCGGCGCACGGTCACGTAGCTCACACATCCCTTGCCCAATGCAGCGTTGATGGAGTCGCAAGCTTCCACCGCTTTGGGGCCGCGAGACTACTCATAGTGGATTACACTGCGTGTTCGGTGAGTATCAACTACGGGCATTGTAGCCTTCTCCACGGGATCTGGCGGGTCAATATATACTTTGCTAGAAAGCCTAGAGAACGTTCTACCGTATATCTGGAACACCTAGATCAGTCGGAAGTAAACAAGAGTTACTGATGTTTTTGAAAAAAATCCTACAAGACTTTTTGTACAACCTAATATAATAATATGCGAAAACGAACATGACATCGATTATACAAAGCAAAAAACCTTCCGTGACGGAAATGTTGTCTTAACCATGAACCTTTCTTTAGCTTTGCATATTAGGCGAACTGTGGGTAATGACGCTTGTTTTGGCAGCATTTTTCATTATTCGATCAACCGTGAAAGAAGCTGTGACTAAAATAATGTTGCTTGAATGTCCGAGCGCTACTGTAGGATCGTAGATATTTTGGGGCCAGAGTCCATGAGGCATCACGCTGGTGCACCTCATCGAATGTCACAGTTAAAGTTGTAACGATGCAGTATCGGATTTCAGCATACTTCATGAATTGACGTCCTTAAAAAATCAATTATCGTCGGATAGTGATCTACTGCAGGAACAAAAAAATGCGGCAGACAACCATGTCAAAGAGCTTTCGAAGGAGGTGAATCTGTTTGAAACTACGCCTTGACTTCCATAAAAGGACTAACATTGATGGTGAATTATGGGTATTGTAGAATGCAGAACTCCGTGAGCAGTTACGGGACGCACATCAGTCTAGCGAAGAACTTCAAAAGAGAATTACGTCATTGGAATTGACCTTGGTACGTACTGCCTTGCTGCTAACAACTTCGTGTCATTTATGGAAAACGATCAGCTGCGATCAGGCCCCTACAAATGCGTCATCAGGAAATCCTTCAAAAAAATTAAGGGGGTGGGACAGTTTGGCACAGAGATCTATCAAAGCTGACGGAGTGTGAAAAATGGCGGTTACATGGATCCAGCCAACTTTTAATCACGGAATCAGTACGCACCTTACTTGAGAGTTATGCCGCCAGAGCCATTCTGGAGCACCTTTTTGTGCTATTCTCATAATCCTTGTCGCAATTGAATTTGTCGATAAGAACTAGTTACGCGTCGATCGGGAGAATCGTAAAATAAGTGGAAAAAAGTGGACATCCGTGGAGTTTACACTGATTCCACGATTCTCCCAATCGAAATTCCCACTTTCATTCTTTTCGTCATGCGCTAGTCTCCTACCTGTGAATGCTGACAAATGTGAGAGTATCACAGTACACTGAAGAATGGTTTATAGTAGCTAAATACTTTCATTTCTTCGAGGCGGGGATTCTGCTTAGACTACTTATCCGAAATATCACAGGAGAAATCAAAGACCGATCATGAAAATCACGTCAAACAGATAGAAACTCAGATGAGGGAATCTTACGAGCTGGAGAACAAAATGATTCAAGATAAGTACGACCAGGTGAGTGTATTCACCATGTTTTTTCGCTTGCCTACTACCTTTTGTGGAGCATTCGTATTTCGTCAGCAGAATATACGGTTGTTGGACAACCTCACCCCAAAAGGTATCATAGCTGCGAAGCAAGGACAGCAGTACAAAGTAGAATTTGTTGACTTCTGGGCCATGCGATCGCACGCGCTGAACGGTACATTCCGCGATAGTGTTGGATGGGTTCGCTCAGTAATGGACACAGAGGGCTGATAAGAAAAGGAAATATTGGTTGAAACACAAATTCGAGCTTTTTTGCTACCATTGGTAACCGTCTTTGCACCAATGAAGGCGCTCAACGACATAACCTAGCAAGGGAAGCGAAAAAGAGGAAAAAGGCGAACGACAGGGACGGGGTTGCCATCAAATCCACAAACCACGCCCGATGGGGGCATAAGTCGCCTAGTCGCGGATTGGGCAACCTCGGCGCTTTAATGGCTAACCGTCGCGCTACAATAGGCGCGCAGTGTTTACAGTTGCATGTGGATCTATCCAGCCGCAAAGGAATTGGGGGCGTGCAGCCTCATTTTCGCGCGGCCGCGCGCTGTGAGCGGCACGGCGACTTTCTTCGTGTGGTTGCATTGCGTACATTACCTTCAAAATTTAACGCTCGAATTGATCATTTCTTGATTAGGATTGTTATCATGTGATGTTATTGTTCCTTTTACTTTTTATATTACCACTTTGTCTTGCTAGGCTACAAAAGTTATTGTTATTAGATAATGATGAGATGAACAGCTATTTCTTCAAAGAACCTCCCGTTCTGAATGAAATTCCTACGAACCGCGCCAAGTCGTACTGGTGACGCCGCGGGTGCGACGCCGCAAAGAGAAAATTCGACATAGTGCTACACACCTAGAAATTGGAACATCCTACTTATTACGAAGTATCTTTTAATGGGCGAATGCCAGATGTAAGATCAATTAGCTACTGCAAATCCATCGCTCATCAGACACGTGTTTTAACCTCTTCGTCTGCCTCAATCAATTTACTGCTATTGCCTCGAAGTGAAATTCTGGAGTACACAGATTTGTTATTGTTACTCCTGGCAGTCTGCAACCAACTATACCATTTTTGGAGATGGCGTACGAGGTGGAATGCAGTCCCAATCAGAATGTGGTGCCTTTCGCATGCTCATGTGCGGTAGAATTTCTTGAATTGATAAAAGGAAAAATGAGCCGAAAAATTGTTTGCAAGAACTTTAGATCAGCCGTTTGGATCTTCATAAGCTGAGTGATACCACTTGAGGCATACTTAGTTGTGAAAAAGTGATAAGTTACGAAGACCTTCTGATTATCCGAGTACAGTAAAATTATGTTTTAATCTTACTGATTTACATGTATTATATTCGGCTTGTTACGCAAAAAAGCTATAAATCTTGTAGGTTGAAAACGACTTCCGCCAAGCCGTCGAAAAAGTACACGCTCTTACTGAGGAAAAGGCAACAATCTCTTTATCAGTGGAACAGCTCAGAGAAGAACTAGCAAGTAAAGAAAGTCAGGTGGGTATCCACAAACACCGTTTTTTTCCTGTTGATGCCGGTCGAATTTGTGTTTTCACAATGGTAAAGTCGTGTACCTCTTAAAGTCACTAATTTTCACCTTATTCCTGAGTGAGGTTCGAATACTTTTTTTGAAATGGTAGTGAATGCACATTGTAAGTTATAATTACATAGGTTGGTCTTTATCACAAAGCAAAATCCTTATCGCTGAAAAGCAATCATTGCGCCATATGTCCGTACTCATCTTTATCACAATTTGCCCCCAAGAAATGCTGGGTCGACGTCAGGACACTCGAACTGGTTTATCCCTTCGCCGCATACGACAAGTTGGTCATTGGTCCCGTTATGAATTGACGCGCGCGGCAAAGAGCGCGAGCGCTGCCTATCGGACCCAATTTGATTGTGTTGGTCCTCAACTGACATTCCTTTTCATTCTAAGCGTGTTGTATTACTTGAGTGAATTTATTACAGAAAACTCTAAATAAAATTGCTTTATTCCATAAGTTATGTCGTTTTCTTCGAGTGGAAATTTTTTTTCTATGAAGTTACTAGTTTGTACAGCATATTATGTAGCTGGCGAAGGGGTAGGATCAGCCGGCGAATATTGACCAAGGCGGCAATTGATTAAAATTCTACATTTCGCTATGAGAAAATTAACTAATCAGGTGTCCCGTGCTGATGCCGACCACTTCTGCAAGTTCTATTACTCGACTGATTGGAAACTCGTGCCGTTTTTTTCTAAATTCCTTTTTCCGAAAGCATCCACGTTTATTTGAATGGAAGCTTACCTTTCAATTCCTTTGTTCAGCATTGCTTTATGAACCATTCGGGGTTTTTTTGCTTCATCAAAAATATGTTCCGAATTTTGCTCTGGCTGCGATTCAGAATGAATTTTAAAACTACGTGATAGGGGCTCGTGACATTGTTTCACAATTTATTATTTCAACAGAAACCTAAGGAATCCGGTCAGTAATGTTTGTTCATCTCTACCTATTCCCTTTATTTGACGCTGCACCACGCTTCGATTGAGAAAATTTTCTCGCCTTCATTCAAATGTTTAGTAAAAAATCGCCGATTTGTGAACCAATTCGAAAGACAGCATTTTGGATAATTTGGGATTGAGAAATCCCTGAAAGACGTTACTTACATGGAAACTAGGCTAAGAAGACTATCTGTGGCGAGATCCCGGTGAAAAAGTACGCCTCCGAGCTGTAGTGACGGCACGACGGATAAGAGCTGCCGCCTTTCGATAATCGACCCCGCCTCCCATCGAAGTAATACCTGGTTGGCTACGATGAGAGCGGCCAAGGATATGAGGTTGGATCGAAGGTATTGCAGCGCGTTTTCGCAATTTTAGCCTGAAGCTAGTTACAGGAAAATGATGCCGTCGTATTTCCAAACATTCCCTTGTGGCAGCATACCTATAGAAATTTCGTTCGGAGTATCCGACTCTTGACGGAAAGGTCGTTTGCGTTAATGATCAACGAGAGAAGGGGTCCTATTTCTTGAGTTTTTGGCCGTTCCCATCCGTTTTTCCAGTGTCCTGTCACTAGGCATTTCGACTTTCAATTTCACTACTTCTTCTACTTTTCGTCCGTATTCCCCCTAATGCTGCCTTCAAAAATGATGCGACTTCTCGAGCAACCAATCCATAAAACTCATAGAAAGATTTGGGGCAACCTACAAGACACATGATTGATTCAATTTCCCAGAGAGAAATATGGTGATCAAATTTTGCCGACTAAACAACCACTCCGCAAGCCTGAAATTCGGTTCCGTTATGACGGACGCAGAAACCAAACATGTCATTTTGTAAAGCAGATAAATTTTCCCGAACAATGCATGACATTCTGCAGCACTTGTGATTTTATAGGGAAATTTTTGTTTGAAAAAACGACACTACCTGTGGAATGGCCCAATATTTGCAGGTCGCTTATCTCACATCAGTGCAGGAAGCTCAAAGTCTCGATCTACAGTCGCTCACTAGGAAGGTAGACCTTTATGAAGAAGAAAAATCGGAATGGCTCAGGGAGAGAGAAAGGTCTGCTTCTATAAGTCTGTATGAAATTTCTTTGTGATGAAATTCGAGTTTGCCTGCAATGATCTTCACAAATACCCGGGTTTCTTGTTGAAGTGCCCACGACTATTGATTTTTCCTCTACACAAAAAAAGGGTTAGATGAATCGCGCACGAAAAAATGAGTTTTTCTGTTACCCATACATTTATGCTGTACTTGATTAATAAAAGCCGTAGCAAAGTTTCACGCGAAAAAGTGAGAATCCGGCTAAGACACAGCCAAAGTGGTGGCCGAGGGGGCGGGACCTCAGAGGAGTAAATGTTCTCCCCGCATTCGCCGCTACTGGAGACGAAAAATGGGACTGCTCACGTAACTTTCTGTCCCACTATGAGTCTCCGGCCGCGGTGGACGAGATGGCGGACACTTACTCGTAGCCCCCCTCCCCCTCCCACTCTGCCACCACTTTGAGGAGCTGAATCTCAACCGGATTATCACTTCCTCACCTGGAATTTTGCATGCGACCCTTGTTAACAAATAAACCCACAAACTTTGGTAACAGAGAAACTCATTTTTCCGCGCACGCACGATCCCTTTAACGTAGGCGTTGTACGGCAGACTACATGGCTCAATCTGCTACGATTGCTCAGGAAACGCCCCCAAAAAGATATCTTTTACGCTCTGAGAAACTATGCTCTATGCTCAGGGTAGAGCGAGAGTCGAGGATTCCTCGACAGGGCGGTCGTATCTGATCGGATAGGACGGTGAGGGTCGTACCTTCCAAGGTCAACAATAAGCACTAAAATCTTAATTTTCAATAAGCAGATGAGAAGCAAAAGGTATTTCACCGCAAATTCGTGTGACAAAATATAAAATAAATATATTTTTGCCTCAGGAAAGGATATATGGCAATAAATCACATCGCAACCATTCAATTCGGCAACAGTTACTGGTTGTAGAAATCAAAGAAGGAGGGTCATATTTGGTCGCAAAATGGGGAGAGGGGTCGTACTGGAGCAGCTATTTTCCTCGACACCTGGTGGTGCCCTGTGTATGCTCCAAGAGGTGAAGAATTGTGCTTAAGAAGACGAACGTCATTTTAAAATTGTGAGGCGAATAGATCGTGGAGGTAATGCGATGAGATATCTGCGTGATGCCGTAGATATGCTGTAGCCAACTTGCCAACAGCAGTGGAGATGACTAAGTCGAACAGATTGATCGTAATTTAAATGGCGATATTCTCTTCAGCAAGTCTTAGGTTGGTGAGAAAGTCCTGGGACACTGACAACTTTTCTTCCAATTTTTAAAAGCTTTATTTCGACGTCATTTCAAATCACAAAGTAATCACCTTCTGCAACGATAACACTTTGCCATTTTTTGTAATTGGAAGGGGCAAGGTCGGGCGAATATGCAGGATGAGGCAGTTCTTCCCATCCAAGCTCCTCCAACTTCTCCCAAGACATTCTTGCAACATGAGGGCGTGCGTTGTCATGAAGAAAATAAAAACTTTGTTCCGTCCTGGCCGCTTTTGTTGCATTGCCTCGCTCAACTTCTGCAGCTGATAAGAGTAGATGCTTGCGGTTACTGTGGTACCACTTTCGAGAAATTCGTGGTAGAGCATTCCTTGTAAGTCCCACCAACAGCACAGCATCAGCTTTTTTGATGGGTGTATGACTCCGATTGAGTCGGAGCCGCTTCTCCTTGGGGAAGCCACTGAGCTTTCCTGCTATGATTCGCGTAGAAGGCCCAGGATTCATCCCCTGTAGCGACCCTTCCCAAAAAGTCCTTGATCCGCAAACGAATGAGGAGAGACTGAGCGATGTTCAACCTCGATGACCGGTCTGAATCGCTCAGTTCGTGGAGCACCCCAGTCGAAATAACCGTTGAATAATAAATAAATAAGTTCAGTGTTATCTACGATCGTGTAGCTATTGATCCATAACGTCAATCGGCCCACGGATCCTTTTTTCGAATTTTAACTTTTTTTTTTTGAAATTGGTGTCCCAGGACTTTTTCACCAACTAATAATTTGGAAGATAGTAACTGTGATGAGTACGTGGAACAGAATAAATGGGATTGGGAAAATGGGAAAAAATGGGAAAATGAGAAAATGGGGAAAAACCGCTCTATTATCGATTGCAACCAGGAATCGCATTCTGTCATGAACTCCACGAGCTCGAATTAAGCAAATAAAGGTCATATATGAGGTTCAATGTCTAACGCTTAGGCTATAGCTATTTTCAGCATGACAGCAGAGATCGCCACTCTCAAGGAAGGTACCGTGCAAAGGAGCGATATCGAAAAAGAGAAAGCGTTTCTTCAGGCCCGTATGGAAGAGCTAACTAAAGAGGTATCGTCACTTCGTGCACTTTTTCAGATGCAGGACTTGCAGTAATTAGGTTGTTGATTCATTGAATCACAGTACATAAAATCTTCTAATTGTTAGACCCCGGTCTTCCTTTAAATTATTTTCGTTAGGAGTTCCTCATTATTCCTACCATTGCTACTAAAGGCACACCACGCGATAATCAAACTACTGGCTAACTTCTCGGGGCGAGTAGGTCCTTCGATAACTGCTAAGGCTGACCATTATTACGGCTGCACGGTGCATCCCCACAGTGTTTTGCCTGCTTGAAGACAACCAGGCCACGCCCACCCATCCAAATCACACCTGGCCTTAGACGAACGAAGCTCTAACGTGGAAGCTGCCTTCATCATCGAAATAGCCGTTCCATTCTCTTCTCTTATTGCAAGCTTCCTTCTAAACGTGAGCGCCACCTTGGAGATTCATTCAACTAAGACCAGGTGGGATTTGGTTGGGTGGGTGTGACTTGATTGTGTTCAAACAGGTGCAACACCGTGAGGGCGCACCATGCAGCCGCAACAACAGTGCAGCTGAGCAATTATCCCAGCAGCTACTTGCCCCAAAAAAGTAAGCCACTAATCTGATTCTTGTACTCATAGTAAAGGAGAAGGTACCAGTCAGAAGAGGACGAGTAGTGTTTCTCGAGATCTTAGTACCAGAAAGCAACTTGACAACCGACTGGCAAAATTTGCGAAAACGTTTGAAAAAAAAAACAGCAACAGCCATAACTTGGTATACAGTAGCGCTCAAAAGTCTTCGGCCAAAACTCTTTTGTCGTAACTTTTATTCTACCTGACCAAATTTGACAGAATTTCAATATGTGATGCCTGAACCTATTGCCAACATTTCCCTCTACTTGAGTGCCGCTTGACACTTTTCATGGTTTTTTACAAGAATTTACTACAAGACCACCCAAAAGAAAGTAAAAGGCGTGGTCAAGGGGAACGGGTTTTTTTTACAAAAACAAAACGAGCAAGCCTCAGAGAACATTAATATATTGTAGAAAGACCACGACTTTTGATGACAGCGGCACAGCGGGACGGCATAGCGATGGCACTCCAAAAACAAAAAGTTTCATATAACCGCGTAACCTATACCGTTGAGCGCCAAAATAGTATATTAAGTATGCAGTGTCTCCAAGTACAACATAATAAAATTTCTCTTAGATCGGTGCAGTTGCAAAAAAGTTATAAGTGAAAAACCCCAAGTGAAAGATCATTTCGCCGAAGACTTTTGAGCGCTACTGTATATGAAATTCCCCGCTGTAAACGAGCGCAACCGCTGACCATTTTCTTCAAGAGAGATCCACAAAGATGATCATTCCATACTCCTCCCTTTCATAAACCGTACCTAACAATTCAAGCGACAATGTTTTCATTCATGTCGTCGCACGAGATAATAAGTGCTCAAAATCTGCCGATGCAAGTTGGGGAGTAAACTCCGGATACTAGCCCTAATGCTGGATTTCTATTGAGCAACTGAGTAATCTACATAATTCCTCCATTTTGAATTTTTCTACAGTTTTTGAGCAAAAATATGTGTTTCGTTTACAGAGTTCATGAGGTTTGACAGTCCCAATAATCTCATAGTCTCAAAACAGAAATTGCCCGTGAGAGTGGTGGTTAGGTGGGCATTTGCGTCCAGTGAACAGAAGGGTTCGCTTTTTGAGAAGTCCCTTGAGATTCTTGCTTCTTTCCGGGAAGGCGGGAGCGTCAGTTGCAGCGACTGCATAAGCTGAGCATCAAAACACCAGTCAACTAAACGCTATCAAGTTGCTGATAAAATTCTAAAATGCCGTGAACGTCTGATTTGCCTTTTCATACACATGGCTTCTAGTTCTTCTCATGGTGGAGGATATTACTATTTGTCTTATTGCTTTTTATACAAATTCTGTGAAATCACAGCTTCAGTTGAATGGTAAGCTTGTCATAATGAAACCTTCCAGGTGTCTGATCTCACAATGAGGGAAAACGACCAAAATGCACTTGTGAAGCGTCTCAATAGTCGACTGGAAGAGATGGAGAAGGAAAAAGATAAATTTTTTGGAGAGCGGGAAAGGTTGGCTCCCCTCACCTTTTTTTTGTCCCATTTCAAGAATTCCTTGAAAGTGGCGTTGGATGTTTGCATAAAGGCTGTCATGAGGCCCGGTCAGGTCTCACAGTAGGCATTTAAGCGATTGCAACCAGAAATTGCATTCTGTAAATAATACAGAGTCTAACATGACTCGAGAGATCCTCCGGGGGGGGGGGGGGGGCTGGTCGTATATTCCAGGATGGTCCTCGACGATCATCCTTTTTGAGTAATTTTTTGACCGATGAGATGATCACTAGAAAGTCGGTATTCACTATGAGTACTAGACGGCAATGCTAGGATCACGATGGTTTTTTCTTGCAAGAACACCTATAGTACGAGAACATCAAGTGTCGGAAGCGTCGGAAACAGCGAAGGGAGTCGCAATTCTCGAAAATTTCACTAGGCTAAAAGAAATCGTGCACGGAAAATGGGTTTCTCTGTTACCCATGTGTCCATCTTGTATTTGCTTAACAAGGGCAGCATGCAAAGTTCCACACAGCAAAATAAGACTCCGGCAAAGATACAGCTCTTCAAAGTGACGGACGAGGGGGCGAAACCTCAGATCAAATGAACGCCGCCCCGTCGTCCTTCGCGGTCGGAGCCGAAAAGTGGGAACAGAAGGTTCTGTGAACAGCCCACTCTCCGTCTCCGACCGCGGCGGACGACTGGGCAGGGCACTTAAACGATCACCACCTTGAGAAGCTGTCATTGCCGAATGCTCACTTTTTCGAGCGAAGCTTTGCATGACACCCTTATTAAGTTAATGCAGCATGAACGTACATATAGGTAACACAGAAATTCATTCTTCTGTGCACGATTCCTTTAACCCTGGGGATACCATATAGAGTGTATATCCAGACTAATCAAACCGTGTTATATGGCACCTTACAGTACGAGAATTTCTGTGTATGGTAGTGTCTACTGGACGAAGAGTTTTCTATGAACTCCTCTGAAATTTGAAATATCTCGCAATAGTCATTGAAACTGCTGCAGAACGAAAGACTATTATGAGCATTCAGTACCAGAACTAGGGCAGAGCAGTAGGATTATTGTTGCAGATTTTTTTTGACAAAAGTGGGCTACCTTTTCGAGATAAAGCGAGGGGTACCCATTGCGCCTACTTCGGACGACCTCTTGGCAATGGTAAACTGTTAACTCAGCCAGGAATGGCAAGGTTGGGCCGTGTGGGCCGCTCATGTGTGTGAACATTGCGTCCAATTGCGTCCAAAGTTGCATCTGTTTCTGTATCCGTTGAAGTTTTTTACGTAATTTTTTATTAGCTTTTAGCCTGCTTTATGAGCTCGCATCGCTCAAAAGTAAGTTATCATCGGAAAGCGGTCTACTAGAAGAACAGAAACAAGCGGCTGACAATCATATCAGAGAGCTGACTAAAGAGGTGAAATTTGCTTTGAAGATATGTTCAATTATTTTGACTAAATTATCCCCAAATTATGGATTTTGTAGAACACAGAACTTTCGGAACAGTTGCGCGATGCAGTTCAGTCTGTCATGGAACTTCAGGGAAAAATCGCTTCTCTAGAGCAGGTTACGGTAAGAAAAACTGCAACTTTCTATTCTTATTATGCCATCTTCTAGGTAACTACACCGTAGCTTTCTAATCATTAGTTCAACTGGAAATTATGTATATACTCGTTTTCTATATTTGAAAATTTCGGACTTCCAATTCGGCGCGAAATATAATATAAACACCGTCTACGGGCTTTTTATTATATTGAAATCAGGTGATCTTATCCACTTCAAGATGTTACAGGAGGAACTGAAGGCTGTTCATGATAAGAACCTCAAACAGATAGAGGCTCAACTTAAAGAATCTTACGAGCTCGAAAAAAAGACTATTGAGGACCAGTATTGTCAGGTATGTATCGTTTGTACTTGGCTCTCTTCTTCTTTCTTATCTTCCCAAAAGGTCTTTGTTTCGAGAAAAATTACGCTTAGCTTACGATGACCACGCTTTTTTGCTAGCGGGCAGTTTCAAACGGAAGCAGCACGGAAGTTGTCGCGCGCGATGACGTGCGCTACCCAGTGCCCTGCTTGCCCCCGGGTGTGTACCCTAGTGTCAGGACGCCGCATCGCGACGTTCTCCGCGCGACATTGGCGCGCGAGTAGTCTGCCCTCGGTAAGAATCGCGTGTAATTGCACAAAAAGGGCGGCGACCGTATCGACGCCTATTCTTATTCACTTTGCCGCTATATTGGACTTGTCTTTGTATTGTTTTCACTTGAACATGTATAAATTTAGCTCACTTGGTGTTTCAAGGTTCACACAAGAAGTAGTAGGTAGTCCTATAACTTCGCCTGGTTTTTGACGTTCCCTACCCGGAGTACGATACTGAGACCATCTGCTTATTACTTCTTTAATGAATAGAAGGATTGTGCTAGTCTACTGTACTTGGGTCAAATAAAATTTGGGGGGAGGGGGGGGGGGGGGGAGACGCTGCTTTGCTCCGACGTCGATGCTCCTTTCCCTCTCTTAGGCTAAAATTGCTATCCCCTTCTCCCACATGAAAAAGCATCAGTCAAAGCATAGGTTTCAACTGTTTCAGCCTGAGCCTGGGAGAAAGGAGCTGTGACGTAGGTGAAAACTTCGCGTCTCCACCCCCCCCCCCCGACTTTACATGACCTGCAAGAAGCGCACTGATACATATTGATACAATTCAATACAATAATGACAAAATAATACAATAACACAATTAATTTAACTATAGTGCGACATAGGTAGCAAAAGAAAATTTCCGGATAACAAAAATGATAGAAATAATAGGTAACACAGCATAGAAATTGGAATGACTGCATGCAAAACACTATCATCAACTGAAAATAAATTGAAACCATGCAAGATAAACTAATTCATGCGATTTCCGACTATTAAAATATAACAAATTCAAAAGCAAACTCAATATCACCGCCAACATGAATAAAAGTAGGCGTCGATACGGTCGCCGCCCTACTGGTGCAATTACACGCGATTTCCACCGGGGCAATGAACTCGTGCAAAAACGTCGCTCGCCGCCTTGTGCCGCGCGGCGTCCTGACATTAGGGTGCACACCCCTTGTCCCTATGTTCCGCGAGAAGAGTACGTTACAGATCCATCGATTCTGGCAATATGCGTCCATGCGCTCCGAAAGTATATGCTGCTTAAATGAGTGTAAGTAGGAGAGGCCGCACCATATACCCAATGCCATACGTGTATTCCACCTGTTAATTATGTGCGCAGTCGTGCATTCCAGTGCACCGCGTCATGGACGAATCGATCGACGTCACGCGAATCTGTGATAACACGCGGCATATGGCGCATGCAACTAGAAGCGAAGACGGCTGAGATTATAGGAGCTCTCTGGGTCACTATGAGTGCCCATTTGATCACATTTCCTTTTCCTGAACATCCAAATTATCGGACGCTACCGTCGGGTGTGCACGGCGCGTTCATGTACGGGGGTGGGGAGAGGAGGAGTGTAAGTTGTAAGACCAGTGAGGTATTATGAGATAGTGTGCAAGTTTCACTAAATATTCGCTTGCCAACCACTAGTCAACAGCTCTTTTCCCAAGGAGTCGATCAGATCCGGTAGTTGATATATAATGCGAAGACAATAAGTTATTCAGATCAATGACGACTTCCATCAAGCCATCGAGAAAGTGCGCAGTCTCACTGAGGAAAAGGCATCAACAGACTCACTACTGGAGCAACTACGGCAACAACTCGCACAGAAACAGAACGAGGTAACATGCTATACAATACATTTGTCAAAGGTACTTTTGGTTCTTCTGGTTCAGATGTAAAACGGCATTGAAATTGATTTTCTCATCCGATCGGGGGGTCGAAATAAAAGCGTTGAAAGCCGCAGCATGTAAAAATTCTACTTCGTTCAATACCGTCCCACCTCGTTATCTCGAGGGTTGGGATCGATCCTTCACAAAAGCACAAGTATATTTGTATTGGCTGTACGTTCAGCCATGAATGAGGCCATTCAATGGTGTCACATTTTTGCGCTCTATTCAGCAACATTGCGATTCGGCAAAGTCACAGAACCGCAAGGTTGCAGAATAGAGAAAAAAGATGCTACATCAAAAATTTGCACGGTCGCGAAGTCTAACGTCAGCCGTTCTTGGATAATCCAAGTTACTCATCATTAGCCAGTGATGGTAGTTTTCAAATCTTACCTTAGCAGGGAGTCGAGAAATCGTGCACGGGTTAAAGTTTTTCTGTTACCCATATATTTATGTTGTATTTGTCTACTCAGGGCCGCATGCAAAGTTACATGCGAAAAAACGACAAATTGGCTGAGGTATAGCTCTTCAAAGTAGCGCTCGACGGGATGGGGCGCCCGGAGAGGCGGAGTCGCGAGAGCCCTGGGATCAAATAGGCGACTATCACGTGGTCAGAGACGCACAATGAGAAGCAGATTCAACACTGGGCGCGAAATTTGAAATGCATTCTGTCAGCCGACGGCCGTTCAAATGTTCCTCGGCGGGTGTTTGTGGAAGTATTCTCCTTCCAGAAGGGCCATTCACTACAGTATTTCGCAATAACAGTTAGTAAATTCAGTGGTCGATTACCTTTATAAATTACGAGGCAGAAGCCAAATTCGTGCCCGCTCAAATAATAATCAACTACTCAGACATAAATGCGCGCTCCACATACGGCTACTTTGAAGAAATTGGAGTCGACGGAAAATTGAGTTTTTCTAATATCCATTTATTTATGTTGTATTTGCCTGATGTGGGCAACATGCAAAGTTTCACGCGAAAAAATATGAATCTGGCTAAGATACAGCCTACAAAGTCTCTGCTGGGTGGGCGGGGCCTCCGAGCAAAAGCCCATCCCTGCGATTCCGGCTGAGATACAGCTCCATCCCGTTGTCCGCCGTGGTCGGAGACGCATTGTAGGACCAGAAGTTGCGTAACCAGTCCCACTCTCCGTCCCCAACGTTGCGAACGATGGAACGGAGCTTCCACTCGGAGGCTCCGCCCAACCGGCCGAGAATTCGGGGAGCTGTATCTTAGCCGAATTCTCACTTTTTCGCCTAAGACTTTGCATGTTGCCCTTATTAGGCAAATACAACATAAATATATGGGTAACGAAGAAACTCATTTTCCGTGGATGATTCCATTAATTCCAGAGGTAGTTCGAAAAAAGACACACTAGTGACTTATTGAGCGTAGTGCTATTTTGAAAAACGCGACTAGCAAGAGCTCCTGGGGAATAAATGTATTATATTTCGTTGTTGGATTACCGTCTTTCTTCTAGCTCGTGTCACTACGAATAGACGAGGCTAATATCTCGACTCTCCATCACGAGGCAACAAAACGAATGTATGGTTTGCGCAGAGCTTTTCTCTCAAATTTGAAAGTTTTCATTATGGGAAAGTTGTAGTGAGCTACTGGAGAAGCACCTGCAAGAGCGAAGGATTGATACCGCTGATACTAAGGTGCAAAAAGCTGTGGCAACAGATGATAGAACACTCAGTGAGGTAAGCGACCTTCAATTCACACAAACTGAGTTTCGTAACTTCACAACACCGGGAGGGGCAGTTTTGGCCTACTGTACTTATACTGCAGTTCTGCAATTGCACACACGACTCCCTGCCAAGACGTCGTGTGTGAATTTATTGATTGCTTCCTATCATGAACGTTTTTCTACTTCTTCGCTTCTTCTTCTTTTCATTGTTTCACGTGTTTATTTCTGTTCGTTAATTTTTTTGTTTATCATCATCACGAATGAAATTCATTCTGCTTTCTCTGCCCAGCGCCAGCAGGAACCAAGGTCAAGCCTCCGTTGAGGAATCCTCAACAGGGGGGTCGTATTTGGTTCCCTAGGAGGGGGGGGGGAGGTCGTGATTGTTGAGGTAGGCAGTGATCAGCAGAATTTTTCAGGCTCAGGGTCTAAAGTGTAATGGGAGAAGCGATTAAATTGACTGAATGGGTTCGAACCCAAAACTAGTTCAACTTAATCATCATGGAAACATCATGCATGGCGCAATCCACAACGAAACAGGCCAGTACCAATAACTTTTTCGTTGGTCCGCTGACACCGAAACCACGCACAGAGACACCTCCGGAATTCACCGATAAGCCGTGGAAAGCAATATCTATCAACGGGTACCACCGTGGATGGACACTCCAGAAACAATGGGATGAAAGCGGAAAATTAGCTGATGTGGACTTCTTCCATATCTTACTACGTTCGCAAGTACGTAATCTAGTGTTGGCGGCCACTATGCGGACCGGAAAAACGTCTGTATTCATTGAGAATGTGGATGAAATCCTCATGCATGGCGCATCCCACAGAAAAGCTGACCGATGCTTCTCGCCTTCCCACTAGGCCTCCGAGAGCGAAGGATGCATACTGGAAAAATTTCAGTAACATTGAATCGATTTTTGGGAAGATTCGTGGGAAGATCTCGCAAATTCGACGAAAAAAAGCCTTCCTCATCACCCTTCCCTCACAATAACTTTCTTCATTTTGAAGATATGGTACAGCCCGGGTGGTCATTCGAAAGCGACAACCTGGTAGACCCTGCTTCACCAAAACGAACTCATATGGTTAAGTTTGAAGGAAGTTATGGCCATTTCCGTGAAACACTTCAAAATTTTGCTCATCAAATCCTCATCACCCTTCCCTCAAAATAACTTCCTTCGTTTTGAAGATATGGTATAGCTCAGGTAGTCATTCGGAAGCGACAACCCAGTAGACCCTGCCTCACCAAAACGAACTCATATGGTTAAGTTTGAAGGAAGTTATGGCCATTTCCGTGAAACACTTCGAAATTTTGCTCATCAAATCCTCATCAGGAAGCCCATATCGGGAACTAAGCAACCATCGGGCAAAGCAAGCGGTCAGTAGATAGGTCTTAGGGAGTTATTAGGAGAACAGGTCACAGCTGCTTGAAAGACGGGCTCTAGGTAAAGTTTGAAGTATTTCCAAAATGTCGGAATTTGATATGGGGAAGATACCGCGCTCCATCGTGATCGCCGCGTCGCACGTTGCCTGAAACGAAATTGAAGGCCGATTTCCCGATGTGATTGATGTTTGATGGCCCCATCGGCGACATTTTCCCATCTACTTTGGTCTGTTCCATTTACCTCAGATGTCTGCACTTGTTACTGCTCGAGTTCAAGAAGCTGCCCATCCTCTCATTTGCATGACACCACTCTGTGCTAAACCGATTTCGATTTGAATGCCACAACATCATTAGCCTTGAGAGATGTTAATCACCCTCTACATTTAGTCAACCTATTCCTATTTTTATGGAATTCTGATTTGATAGAAATTGATTTCACATTATTTTGAACGTATTCCCGGCAGAGGCTAGCGTATTTCATTGATTCCATATCCATTTTTCAGTACAGTTGAGTTTAGTGTTTATTACTACTAATCATGACTTGGCAGCTGTTTGGACGTCTGGAAGAGAAATTGGGCTGACAAGGGAAGGACCACAGGTCGAAGTGGCCATTCGGAATGGGATACATATGATCCGACGTATTTTCGGACGCTGATCTCGAATCTGTATTCGAAATTTGCAAAACGATTCTCTGAGCGGAGTTATGGAGGTTTTTTTGAAAAAATAATACTATTATGGTAGGTTTGGAAGCCCATAGCACGCGAGCCAGACCTTCTTGCGCAAAACCAGGGAGATTTTCGTGTTCAGGGGGTCAAGTTACCCCAGAAGACAAGTTTTTAGCCAATTCGAGAATTTGACCAAATTTCGGAAAAATTCACGGGCCATAGGGTGGCAACCCATTGAACAAAGGAGAAGTCGTTGACCCTTGCCTAGGAAATGCTCCTAATTGACGCTTGTTTCGTACATTTAGTGCGATGGGCAAGTGTAAAAGGTATGTGTAGGCTATCTTGTTCAGGTTGCGGGGTTTTCTGTAGAAGAAAATTCAAAATCTACCACTTTATAACCTGGCCACCCCCAATTTTCCGAAGTTGGACCAAAAACTGGATTTGGCTGAAAATTTGCACAGAGGGGTAGTCCGGCCCCTTGTGCACGAATATCATAATCTTTTCACGCAAAAACGCCTAATTCGTGTGGTACGGGATTCTCTTCGACTTGGTATCCTTCCCTTGTGAGTAATATTAGCAGTTATAAATAAAGTGGCAGAGTAAATGATGGGTGTGATAGGTACCAGTCCAAGGAAACGTCCAGAAGTGGAAGAAAAGCACTTACTGACAATGAAACGCAAAATGCAAAAGAACTCGCACTGGCGAGGAGCAAACCCTTGACCCCTCTCCAGCAGATCCGGAGCACTACCACTGAGCCGCTGAAGCCGTTGACTGCTCAGCAACGGCCATGCTGATGAACCGTTCATTCAAAAAAAACCTCCATAACTCATCAGCATGGCCGTTGCTGAGCAGTCAACGGCTTCAGCGGCCATGCTGATGAACCGTTCATTCGAAAAAAAAACCTCCATAACCCCGCTCAGAGAATAGTTTTGCAAATTTCGAATACAGATTCGAGATCAGCGTCCGAAAATACGTCGGACCATATGTATCCCATTCCGAACGGCCACATCGACCTGGGGTCCTTCCCTTGTGAGTAAGTCAGCAGACGTTGTGCATTAGTTTCTGAGAGTCGTGTGCGCAACGTTTGGAGATTAGGATACTTATAAGTAAACGGTTAATGTGGCCATTAAACCAATGAGAGAAAACACTCAGGTAATGCAACCTGTTTCTTCCTCAAGTGAACGAGTTATCGTAGTTCTTCATGTAAAACTCGCTTTAGGCGTTGCGTTACTCGCAGTTTGTAGTAGAGTATCTGCTGTTCATGAGCGACGGTGTTGTCCTTTATTGCTACTCACTATAATTGTGTTGCTTTTTTCATGAGGGGCATTTTAGCATTTTATTGTTATGCGCTGTTTCCGTACGTAACCATGTAAAGGTATCAATGTCCAGCGTTTGACAAGTTTGACTCGTCAGTGATGCATAGGCTTTCAATACTCTATAAGGTACCCCCCCCCCCCCCTCCCCCCGCTCGAGGTAGCATCGTAGGTTTTGAAAAGTCGAACAGATCCACGATGCTTACCTGTTCACATGGTCAGTATCAAGAACCATTTCTCATTATGTCAGATGCACGAAGTGCGTTTACACCTTCATATTGAATAGATAAATTTATGCCGGATAGTTGACATTTAAGCTCTACTAGATCACTGCAGAATCGCAATATTGCAGGATCGCGCCCTAGATGACCGAAGCGCAATATCGCAAAGTCTGGCACAAGCCTAGGAACTCAAGAAAAATAAAGCTAAAAACTCCCATTTGGAGGGAGAAATGTACGTCCCAATACCCTCAAACAAGACATTGGAACGTTTTTTCCATCTATAATAGTCTCTGTCATTGTCGGAGACAATTAGACTCGTATCTCGTGCGCTCAATCTCTCCTCAAAATTTCATAAAAATTGAGAAGTGGGAATGTCCGCGCGAAACTCGGCAAACAATTGGTTTGCCTAGTTTTTTCTCTGGCTTAAATTTCTTGTTTCGAGATGACAATTCAGTTTCCATGGTTATTGGAAGGGAGTTCTTAGGCTGGTGCCAGACTTTGCGAAATTGCTCTTTTGCGATCTAATGCTCGATTCTGTAATGTTGCGACTCTGTAGTCATGTGACTTTGCATCCCAAATCGCGAAGTTTGACATGCCTGTGTTCTCTCTTTCTGTATTGAATTTTCTCTCGTAGGACTGAGCGGTGTTGGGGTCAAATAAAGTCGGGGGAGGCACAACTGCGTCAAGGTCGAGGCTCCTTTCCCTCCCTAGGGTGAGGCTAAAATTGATATCCGCTCCTCCCACATGAAAGAGCATCTCTCAAAGCATAGGTCTCATCTGCTTTAGCCTAAGCCTAGGGAGGGAAAGAAGTTTTGACGTTGGTTAAAATTTGACGCCGCGAAGCTGCGTTCTTCAAAGCTGGATCTCATTCTTGTCCGTTTTTCTTCCGTTTGTCAATCTTTTGTTTTTTCCCTATCCCATTCTCTTTCGTTGTGCAAGAGAGAATGGGATGGGATCTCTTTCCCTGGGGTGGGAGGGAAAAGGAGGGAGCGAGGGCATTTGTTCTCCACCTTTCGATCGAAAATGTTCTTTTGGGGTGGGAAGGAGGGAGGGAGGGCGTTCTCTTCTCCACGCGAAGCTGTTTTTTGATAAAAACTGTGTTAACATTTAAAAAACCTTTATTGGTATGCAACAGATTGTAGTAAATTGAAAACTAACAATAACAGACGTAAAAAGGGGGGTCGTATTGAGACCCCTTTTTGGGGGGGGGTCGTATTTTTTGGAAATTTTCCTCAACTAGACGCTTGACCCTGGCAGGAACACGGTCGCTGTACCGTGCAGTTCAATGTGAAGCGCGCTGGGTCGTAATAAAGCCCCAAAGCGCGTTTTTCAACGCGAGTTTTGCCACAGATCATCTCTTCTGGGCTCGAAAGTTCGACTACAGATGGGAATGCTTTAAAATGCACTTCCTTCCCTGTCCTCCCCTCCCTCCTCCCGGTGGCTTTATATCATGAAGGCGCGCGCTGCTGGCGATGGACATTTGGACTTCCTATGTACTACATGCACCCAAGAGATTTCAGAACACGCTAAGACCACTGTTTGCAGACATCGAGAATATTAAAATGAATATTTAGGAGTAAGAAACACGTACATGTTGGAAATGAACGCTTGGAGTTCAACAATTCTCTGTACGGCACAACTCGCGTTTGAAGGCGCTCCGCAAGCGTCACGAATGGTCCTGCGACAGCTCGCCCAAATAGCCGAACAGCGCTGGAGGGGTGGGAAAACGGCCTCGACTTCTTTGACCATTAACCCACCTCTTTAATGATGGAGCGTGTAGGTAGGCACGTCTGCGAAGGGCAGTAAGAGGGAGGGAATAGGACAACCACCATCACAATTATTGGATTTGTGGCTCTTTTATCTCTTTCTTCCTACTGCGTCTCTACTCAGTGACTCTCTACTTTCATGTTCCAAAGTGGTGCTAGTTACTAACCCACTCCAAGCACAGGACACAACTAGACTTTGGAAAAACGAGAACAAATCAACGTGCTTTCGCGCCTTCTGCATCACTGAAGGGTAGATGCAGACGGCGAGAGTGGCATAGCCAGCCAGCGCTGCTTTGCCTCGCCCTACATAGCCGCCGCGTTCAAGCGAGCACGCCCCCAGCGAAACTTTTTCCAGTGGGAGTTTCGCCGCAGATTTCTTTTTTAAAACTCGCCGTCTTCCTCTTACTTCTGTATCTGACGTCATTACACCTGGGTGTCTTCAGGAGACCGGAAGAGGTAAACTTGGCGGATCGTGGGCTATAAAAGTGGGGGTCGAAAATTCCCTTCTCTTCCGCTCCCCCTGCTTCCCTAGACGGCGGTGGATCGCGGATGGGCGAGGGGCCAAATCAGCCGGTCGTGGACAATGAACCGCCTCCATCAATAACTCTTCGGATGAACGGCAGCAATACCAGTAACGCTGCCATATCGTGATAAGAGCCCAAAGCGCGTTTTCTTCATTGCATTTTCGCCGCACATCACCTCTTCTGAAATGGAGGGTTTGCCTGCAGAGGATATGTATTCACAGTTCCTCCTTCTCCTGACCTCTCCCGGTGTCAAATCACTTGTTATTGTTTGATAATTGGTACCACGCCCTTCATTTTAGGAAGCGGATGATGTGTTGAACGTATCAACGCCGTCGTCAATTCAACGGTAAGCAATGATCAGGGTTCTATAAGTGGCTGTTCTCATTTATAGTAGTAATTTATTATGCCCATTTGATGTTTAGGAAAAGTAGTGAGTTACTGAAAATTTGCATAACGTGCGCACCTCGCTTTCGGCTTAATTTCGATACGGAATTAATAAAATATTGAAAAGTAGCTAGAAACAAGAACCTGAAAGTAGTGAGCGGCAGTAAGTGCTTGTATTCTTCCTCTCCAATTTGATTCATACAAAGCTATCCGAAAAACGACGCGATTTTCTCCATATAACAGGCAGCATATCCTCGAAGTTCTGGTTTTTATTATTTTTCATGGTTAGATTAAGAATGACATCGCAGTATTACATGGGTGTACGACAAGACACCTAAACTGGGTCAAGGTCGCTGCACCTCGCGCTTACCACGTCTCATCGTGTGCCGTCAACTTACACCAAATGGCAAAGGTTACCCCATTCATGTGTCCTGATGCACACCCATTTTTCGAGAAAGCTTTGAGGCTGTATACATCAAACCTTGCAGTTAAAACATTCAATCATTGCCTAAGTGGTGCAGTCGCAATCTGATTATTTTCAGTCGAAGATAGAGAAATGGCTTTGCATTGATTGACGGTCAACGAAAAAAACCGCTGAAGCCACTTGCGAAAGGGTGATTGGCACTGCCATGAAATACGCGGCGCATACGACATTTACAGCTTCGTCGAAGGCCAACAGGCTTTATGACCAAGGATGCGCCGCCCAGAAAGAATTCCGTGGCCACATTTTTGAAGCCGCTGTGAAATGGGAATATTCTCGCTCATTTTCGAAAATTGTTGGCTCTCTCAGAGGTGGTAGGTGAAAACAGGAAGGTTCAAAATATTTGTGATACTCTTATCATCAAAGGGATCGTTCATGGGAAATGAGTTTTTTCTGTTACATATATATTTACTTTGTATCTGCTTCTGCTTGATGTGGGCCGCATGCAAAATTGGTTTATCCTACCCCTTATCGGGGCTATCATACACTCTTGTGGATCTTGTACTGCCTGAAACCCTTCAACCTCAAGGTGCTAAGATAGGTACCTTTAGATCAAAAGTTTTCAAGCATGACTACATCCACGGGAGTGTATGATATCAGTGTTCATTGCCGCTACCCCTCATCTGCCAAGTGCAATACAAAAACAACTGAAAACCTATGCGGTTTCGGATTTTTGGCTATAGTTTTGATCGGCATCCACGAGTTTCATTTGATTTGAATATGCTTTGAAAGCGAGAACACTCAATTGTTTACATCCACACTTAACGACCAATCGAAAAGATCGTGGAGCTGAATATTGTCTCAAATGAAAAGTTCATGGGACTGACTGCATTCCTCAGAATTTTCTTTTTCAGTAGCATTGATGAGGAATTCGGCTATGACGACACTTATGATGATGAGGAACTCAGAGTTGAGGTCAGTTAGGTGTTTGATGAAACTCGGGGGCGTAGCCTTATGTCGAACTTTCGCTTTGCAACTTCGCTTTCGCGGCGCCATCAGTACGACGTGCCGCGGTTGGCTGGAAATCTGCTCAAGGAGTAATGGGCTGGTACCACGGAGGTCCTCCAAAGAAATAACTGTCCATCTCATTATTTGAAAATAATAATTTTGTGCTATAAAAAGTAATCAACGTGGGCGTAAATTTTTCGAGGCAGTGTACGCAATGCACGCAATCACACGCGGTGAAGTCAACTCGCATTCGCCCCGCCGCTCGCTGCGCGGCCGTGCGAAAGTTAGACATAAGGATACATACCCGTAGTGTTCATTATCGTTTACTGATCGTAAAGGTCCAGCCCTGGTGAAATCAAGTGAACATGCCGTATGAATAGGATATGAGCGGCACTGTAGCTTTCAAATATGGTTGGATGGCTGAGCAAGTGGATGAGCAGGGTACACCCAGGTGTCGATGAAAAGCGCCTCTTCAGTGCGATCCCTCCCTCCACGGGGACCAGATACGACTTCCTCCTTTTTTGATCTTTAAAACACAAGTAATAGTTGCCGAATTGTGTAGTTGAAATGCGTTTGTAGCTATGTATTCTTACCTGAAGCAAAAAGATATTTGTTTCACAGCTTTTCACACGAATTCGCTGTGATTATCCTTTGCTTCTCACTGCTTATTGAAAGTATTGGGTTGGGGAATAAGTCCCCGCCGTTTTTTTCAACCCCGTTTTTCACATTGTTTCCTTCATCTTTCGACAAAGCTTATACATGTTATCGATAGAGCTTTTCTTGCTCTACAGAATGCTACTATCTGTTTTTTGATTTCTTCGACTACCTAATATTTATGAGGTTTGGAAATGAAGTGAGCTGAAGGCAAAAAAGTGGCACTTGCGCACCTCATCTTTCTCGTCTGCCATCGAAATCAAAAAATGTGAGTGCATATGTTTTCGATAGAGCTTTTTCAGCTCTACAAAATGGTACCACTCTTTATTCAAACCGCTCAAGTTTTTGCTGTTTTTAAGACCTACAAATGCAGTACTCGTAGAAAGGTGCTTTTTCGTTATCTCCTTTTCCTCGCCTACCATCGAGATTGGAGAGTGTGTGCATATATGCATTCGATAGAGCTCTCTTTGCTCTACAAGTTGATACCTTTCTTCTTTTATATCCTCTCATATTTTAGCATGTGGGCGTAAGTCTCCACGTGTTTTTCAATTCCAAATTGCGTAATGAGAATAAATTTTTTTGGCAGATTGTTTCATATTGTTCGATAGAGCTCTTTTCGCTCTACAAGATAGTAATTACGGTTTTTGTTCATACTGTTTTTTGACATTTTTTAGATCATTTAAAAGTCGACGAAATTAAGCATTTTCGACACCATGTGACAAAAATGCTCGATTTCGTCGACTCCTAAATGATCTAAAAAATGTCCAAAAACAGTATGAACAAAAACCGTAATTACTATCTTGTAGAGCGAAAAGAGCTCTATCGAACGATATAAAACAATCTGCCAAAAAAATTTATTCTCATTACGCAATTTGGAATTGAAAAACACGTGGAGACTTACGCCCACATGCTAAAATATGAGAGGATACAAAAGAAGAAAGGTATCATCTTGTAGAGCAAAGAGAGCTCTATCGAATGCATACATGTACACCCTCTACAATTTCGATGGTAGGCGAGGAAAAGGAGATAACGAAAAAGCACCCTTTTGCGAGTACTGCATTTGTAAGTCTTAAAAACAGCAAAACCTTGAGCGGTTTGAATAAAGAGTGGTACCGTTTTGTAGAGCTGAAAAAGCTCTATCGAAAACATATGCACATACATTTTTTGATTTCGATGGCAGACGAGAAAGATGAAGTGCGCAAGTGCCACTTTTTTGCCTTCAGCTCACTTCATTTCCAAACTTCATAAATATTAGGTGGTCGAAGAAATCAAAAAACAGATAGTAGCATTCTGTAGAGCAAGAAAAGCTCTATCGAAAACGTGTATAAGCTTCCTCGAAAAATGAAGAGAGCAATGGAAAAAACGGGGTTGAAAAAAACGGCGGGGACTTATTCCCCAACCCAATAGGTTCTAGTGCTTATCACTGACTTCTGTCCCTCCTGTCCGGTCAAATACGATCCACCCCCTGTCCAAGAATCCTCGACTCCCAGTGTGTCCTGATTGAAAATTTAGATTCTAATGCTTACGGCTTCTGGCGGCAAACGTTAACAAATCAGGAAACCACAAGCTGTAAGAGACTTTCGCATTTCTGCCATTCCAGGACTCAGCGTCAATAAGCCCCGCACCTGAAACCACTGTGAATGATTACCGAAACAGGGCAGAGGAGTACTGTGAATTCTGCTCAGGTACTTTTTTGTTCGAAACTCTGACGCACTTGTATAGCGCTAACTCTTGTATGGTATACTTTCAGATTATGGCCACGATACCTTCAGCTGCGCGTCATATTTGATGAGGCGACAGCGTCAAAATCAAACCCGGTCTAAGTGATTCGATGCGACGCGTCCTCCTCTTCATTGTTGATGCCATGTATTTGTCAGTACCTGGCCTCCATGGCATAGGGCATTTATAAGAGCTGATTCGATGTAAATTCTTCATTTAGTTGTATTGTATGTGAAAATTGCCATACATATAAAATGTTACAACGTAGTTATTTTGCAAATAGATATGTTTATTGCGCTTCTCGCTTGTTAACTACTTTAAGAGGAGGATTCCATTCATTAACCTTTTGCTTCCCTTTGTATTAGGTTGGACGGGAAGTTCTGGGACACTTTTTGTTTTTTCCTGTAGAAACCTGTAAAGCTTCGGGAGCATTTGGTAGTGGGGGGTATATGAAGCGTCTGAAAAGGGCTTCTGAATAGCACATTCATATTCTCTACGGCTTCAACTAGCAGTGAATTTACGGCAATTTCGCGAAAGGTGCGAAATTCACGAACACCGCCTCGGTTCCTCAGCATGCGAGGCCACTAACAAAATTAACCAGTCGATGGACCCAGGTACTGTCTCTCATATGGCGGCAGCCCGATGGCTCGATCGGCTCAAATTGGAACAGGAAAATATTCAAAAAATTGCATTGAGAAAAAAACTTTTTTTTTTGAAAATTTTCAAAAAAATAGGAAACTGTTACCATCCAACACGACAGCCACTGCCGATCTCTACTGCAGGCAATTGGACACCGGAGCGCCAAAACTTACCGGAAAAATGGACCAAGACCTCTTCCTCCACGATAACGCTCACCCACATGTGGCAAAGTTGGCGTGTCAAAGGATCCAGGACCTTGGTTGGACGAAGCTCTCCCACCCACCGTAATCTTCGGACATGGCCCCAACTGACTACCACCTATTCCGGTCGTTGAGCCACTTCCTTGACGGGCGACAGTTCAAAGATGACGACGATCTCAAGAGCGGGCTCCAGAACTTCTTTGACCAGAAG
The DNA here is from genome assembly GCA_963978905.1 of Trichostrongylus colubriformis. Classification (NCBI taxonomy): domain Eukaryota; kingdom Metazoa; phylum Nematoda; class Chromadorea; order Rhabditida; family Trichostrongylidae; genus Trichostrongylus; species Trichostrongylus colubriformis. Next base: position 46,008,152 of record OZ022259.1, read on the forward strand.
TCTCCCGAATTCTACCGGAAGGGTATCTACGATCTTCCTGAGCGTTGGCAGTACATTGTAGATCACGATGGTGCATACTTTGGTGACTGAAGTTACATGTGAGTAAAATTAAAATAAATTGAATTTTTCTCACAAGGTGTCCCAGAACTTCCCGTCCAACCTAATACTTCTTTGTCTTAAAGGCGCACCACACGGTTCGAAATAGGCGATTACCTTCTTGCGGCAGTAGACTCTTGGGTTGTTGTCCAGGTCGTACACTTTTTGCAGCATCACGGCGCACCCTCGCGACGATAGGCCCGCTAGATCTCAACCGAGCAGCACCCACAAAACCGAATCACGCCGCACGTTGGAAGGAATTCTGCGAACCATCGTTAAAAGCTAAGATAAGCCAGAAATTCTAATGGTGAAGACAGCGTTAGTAGGACGAAACAGATGATATCGTTGAAATTCGAGTGATAACACCATGCAAAGTCTCGATTCTAGACTGTAGTACTCGTCCGAGGAGTGTGTTCAGTGAACTTCATTTTCGGCCTTCCTTAGCGTTCGTTTTTCTTCTCTGTTGTGTAAATGAAGACCTCTAATTTCAGTAACATACGTGATGACGCTTTCAATTCATCGCGAGGCGTGCCTTCAAATGAATCGTTCACGAGATTCAAGTCCTCATGTTACCCAAGTCTGAGCGCTTTCCGCTTCTTAACTACTTTTGGGGGAAGATCTCATACATTTACTTTTTATTCCCCTTTGTTCTTCTTTGTCTTAGAGGAATCGCTCACGGAAATTTAAGTTCTTCTGTCACCCAGAAATCTACATTGTATTTGCTTGCTAACAATAAGGGCTGGGCCGCAAACAAAGCTTCTAAAAGAACAAGAATACGGCTAAGGTAGAGCTCCTTAAAGGGACATCCGACGAGATAGGGCGTCGGAGGATGAGTGGTCACGAGAGCTTTCGGAGAAAGAGGCGACACTTGCGTGGTCAGAAACGCAGTGTGTGAAACAAGTTAAAGACATCGAGAGGGGGCAATTTTGGCTACGGCATGGCCTATCGTAACGCTTGCAGTTCGTTAGGTTGCACATATTGCACACGCAACACCTTGCTAAGACGTCGAGTGTGAATTCAATGGATTTTTTACCAGAAATACCTTTCTTCTTGCACTTTCGCTTGTTTTACCACTCATTATTTCACTTGATTGCTGCAGTTCACTGATTGTTGTTTCACTTATTTCACAACATCATGAATGAATGAAATACACCCTACGAGGCAAAAAAATGACATCTCCTTTGGCGAGCAACTCGGAAAGGTGATGTTGCTGTTCGGAAAGATGCGCGGGAGATGCGAATACGACGTCGCGCTCGTATCCGGGTTCCTCTACCGATAATCGCTTTTGACCTTTAATGTCGTTTCAAAACGATCATTTCTTCTCATTTTCCTCTCTTTTCTCACCCCTCCCAGTTCCTCTAACATCGGGAGCGAAATTATGAACTGCGCTCTGGCCGCAAACGGCTGCTCCAGTATTGTGGCGGGAATTCAACCAAGTTGCTCTTTTTCCAATTTTTCGATTTCTGCTTTTGGGTTTAAAAACACTGGAAGGGGGTAATTTGGGCCTACGGTAGAACAGAAGTAGTTCGGACGAGTTTAAGGGGCTGCCATTGCACAAACTCGCCAATTTGACGCCTTGGAATGGTGCCAAGAGGAGATATCTCTATTATAAAGTTGTTTTTTTTCTTCGTTTACTTTTCCTTTGTTTTTTCTTATATTGTTTCTAGATGTACTTAAATGGATGCTGATGTAGTTGGGAATGGTCACTCCACTGCGCTGGGAGTCAGGTGCTACAACTAACGTTGGCCCGCGGCCCGTCTCCTACCGCGGACAACTCGGAAAGTCTGTGTGTTGGATGTGAATGGGATGCGAATACACACCGCAGCGTCGCGCTTTTGACTGCGGGTTTTTCCACCGATTATCACTTCTAACCTCCAGGGTTCGTTACGAAATGCTCATTTTTGAAATCTTCCTCTTGTTTCGGACCCTTCTGGTTCCTTTAAGGAAATTCTCTGTTCTTTTCGTGTGTCCGCTTATGTACTGTATCTTGTAAAATGATTTCGAGCGGAACTGGAATCATGGATTTTCGCGGTCGATTCCTTTGACTCAAATTTGACCAACATAGTCCCTTTTACTACAAGTGAGCAGTAACAAAAATATCCATCACATAGCATCTGCCCGACTCGCGCCTGAGAACCTGTCTAGGCTAGTCGCAGTGGATTACTGCTGTCAGTAGCCCCCTGTTTCATCAAGGTTCATCAGGCCAGTCATTCAAATACCTGCTCTACATTCTTGAATGCTGAAAAAAAAACATAATGCATCTAAAGGGAATTAGTCCCAGGTGTCCTAGTGGCAGCTGTCAGGGTAAACTCGGAAATATGGGAGTGAGTAGAGAAAAAAGAAGTGCAACAGTGGAAAACACGAGAACTGCCATACCACGGGTGGGGGTCGATTGGTCGAATCCCGTTCCAGTCGATTGGAATGCCTCTCAATATGCAGTGGGCTCAAAGATTGTAGGTTGGAAGCTTCGGAAGTTCTTATGTTGTGGTTGTTGCTGTTTCAACGCATAAAACTGCAAACAACTCGCACTGGCCGCGGGCGGCAGCGCGAAATGCGACAAGACACCCAAACTGGGTCAAGGTCGCTGCACTTCGCAGTTACCACGTCTCTTCGTGTGCTGTTAACTCACATACCAAAAGGCAAGGCTTAGCATATTCGAGTGTCTTGATGCACACCCATTTTTCGAGTAGACCATGAGACTCCATACATCAAACCCTGCAGCCACATCCACTTCATTACTGCCTAACTGGTGCATTCGCAATCTGCTAATTTCAAATCGAAAATAAAGAAATGGCATTGTATCGATTGACGGTGCTGGTGGTCTCATCAAAAAAAAAACTGCTGAAGTCGCGACAAGGTGATTGGCGCTGCCATGAAGTACGGGAGCATACGGCATTTACATTGGTGAAAAACCAACAAGCTTGATGACAAGAAATGCACCAACCACGAGAAACCCCGTTACCCTCTTTTAAAGCCTTTACGAAACGGGAATATTCGCGGGCTTTTTTGGAAATTCTGGGAAGAAAATAAATTTTAGTAGAGATGTCTGTTCTCTCAGAGGTGGTTGCTGAAGATTGGAACGTTTGTCAAAGTAGTGATACTCTTATCATTGAAGGAACCGGAAGAGGTCCGAAACAAGAGGAAGATGCAAAGAATTAAACATTTAGTAGCGAACCTCAAGGTTAGAAGCGATAACAGGCGAAAAAACCCAGCTCAAAAGCGCGACGCTGCGGTGTGTATTCGCATCCCATTCACATCCAACACACAGACTTTCCGAGTTGTCCGCGGCAGGAGACGGGCCGCGGGCCAACGTTAGTTGTAGCACCAAACTGCCAGCGCAGTGGAGTGGCCATTCCCACTACAATAGCATTCATGTAAGTACATCTAGAAACAATACAAGAAAGAACGAAGTAAAAAGTAAAAGGAAAAAACAAATTCATAATAGAAACATCTTCCTTTGGCATCATGCCAAGGCGTCAAATTGGCGAGTTTGTGCAATGGCGGCCACTTAAACTCGTCCACACTACGTCTGTTCTGCCGTAAACCAAAATTACCCCCTTCCGGTGTCTTCAAAGGAATCCTCCATAGATAAATGGGATTTTTTATCTGTTAGTCATATAGGTATGTTGTATTTGCTTAATCTGGATCGCATGCGAAATTTTTACGCGAAAAAGACAGCACCTCAAAGTCTCGGCCGGGTGGGCGGGGCCTCCACGCAAGTGCCCACCTCGTCGTCCGCCGCGGTTGGAGACGCATTGTTGGAACAAAAGTTACGTAAATAGTCCCACTCTCCGTATCTAATCGCGGCAGATGACGGGACATGGCTCTCACTCGGAGGCCCCGCCCACACAGCCAAGAGTTTAGGGGCCCTGTTACGTACCAGAATCTCAGTTTTTTGCGTGAAACTTTGCATGCGACCCTTATTATGCAAATGCAACATAAATACATGAGTAACAGAGAAACCCATTTTTTCGTGGACGATTCCTTTGAGAGAGTTAATTCAGCGCGAAATCCACGTATGTTCGCTTATGTCGCTTGGATCAGTTTCTTTTACTTCAACGGAACAGAAGCATAAATTATAGAGAATTCAGCGCTGAACAAACTCTTCTAGGATACGTCACGCTTTCTACTTTCATTTAGACCGTGGTGGTAGTTGTATGCGGTATAGCCTATATAATAACTTCATTGAACTGACACCCATCCGCCCCATTCCACCACAGCTTATGGGTAACGGTTTTGCAAAATTCCAAAATGCACCGTCGTAAATGAAGGGAAACGCTCATTACTTTGAGTTTTGAATGCAGTATTAGCTCATGGAACTTCGAGATTCAGTCGGATCAGTTCTGGTATGAGATCCTTCAATGATGCTGATGAACAGTGTGAATGTTGAGCGCGCCGACTTCTACTTCGTTTCACAGGGGAAAGCTCGTTTCACTCAATTTTGACAGTAGCAAAAGAATCTTTGCCATTCACCACGGTGGAATTCTTATACAGACCTAACGAGCATGGAATTTATGTGAGTATCAGAAAAGGTTGCTCCGGGGAGGAGGGGGTGACTACAGTCGATTTTTGCCATTTTCTCCAAACAGTCACCGAATCAATCATCTATCGGTTTGAGTTCGCATGACTTGGGCCGGTCATTTCCATTTATCCATTTCGATATCGAACCCTGATGTTTGACTGTTTTGAGCTATACGATGTCTACAGAATGAAGCTCTGAATGGAAATGCTACAAAATTATTTTTATGCCTTTCATTGGCTGTATGTTATTTTGTTCCACTACGTTTAGCGACGGACAGAATACAATGGGGCAGTTGTAGGGCAGAACTCTATTAAGCAAACCTTTCTCAGTCAGGGTTCCTCCATTCTTGGTACTTCTGTGACGGTAATGCTACTCAAGATTTATATATGTAAGTATTTTTATTCATTTATCTATTAATTACAGAGCAATTATGTGCAAGTAAACATACATATGTATTTTTGCAGTTCTGAGGAATCGATATTATAGCCACTTTCTTTTGATTTGTTTTACCTTGGGCAGCTAAGCCTTTCGTAGCTCCGCAGTCGACTAATTGCTAGTGATTTGTCCAGGAGGAGTACAACATTTATATGAACCTAGGCCGATTATTGCCACTCTTTGAGACTTAAACAATCAAGTATAGAGAATGCGGCGGTGACCGAACTCCTTTAGGATGCACCGAGTATTCTACTTTCGTTTAGATCGCGGTGTTCAGTTGTGTGCTATAGCTCACACACTAACTTGCGGAGACCAGCCAATAGGCAAATCATTGCGTTTAATCCTGCCAGACAAGACTAGTACAAAGTTATTGACTCTGGGGGATGAAAGACCCAATTAGCGTGAGCGGACACTGATCCGAAAATTGATCACAAGCCAATGAGTCCAAAGCCACTTACTTCCTTTCTGACTACTCATTCAAAATCTCTACTTTTCAAAAAATATGTGGTTTGGAGAATGCGTAGCGATTGAACTCGTCTTTTTCCTTGCCTTTGAAAGATCTCAGTTGTCATATTCATGGTGAGTTATTGGGTTGGTGCATATTTAATGTAGCTTTTTTCAACAATTTATTCAGCAAAAATATTAATAAAGTTTAGCGAAAACGTGTTTGAATGATTACTTGGGAGCGTTTCACCATCGCAATCAAGAACTTCTTCCCATTTGTTAGTCGTCAAAATATTTTTACTACAGAAAAACGTAAAAATCAAAAGCCCTAGTAATTATGCATCAACCTAATATTTTGGGATGAATGTATTATGTATTCGTGGCTTAATGGTAAGATTTACTATGTGGACATAGGACTCATCTTGCAAGAATGGGTGGCTCTATAAATCGAACGGTGAGATCGCTTTTTACGCAAATCTTTCGAGCTCTTGAAATTATGTTGAAAGTGCCATAGCAGAAATCAATTATTGCTGAGACCGATGATACATAGTACATGGCTTTGGACTGTCAAAGTGAGACTTGACTCAAAATAATGTCTTGTTCTTTTCCGTAATTCAGCATATTAGTAAAAACTTTCGTATCGAGGGCTGCGGCGAAAATCAGCAGCTGTCACAAATCAAAAATATCTCGTTCTTGTTCTACTTATCTCCTCCCCCACACGGCCCACTAGACGACTCCACCCTATAACCGGATCTGCTCATACTTAAAAGAATCGTCCAAAAAAAAAGAGTTTCTTTTTTCCCCAAATAGTTTTCTTTTTTCTGCTTACTGAGGGCCGCGTGCAAAGTTTTCTGCGAAAAAATTCAAACCGACTGAGATATAGCTCCTCAGGCTGCGTCCGACGAGGTGTGGCGTCCAGGTGGGTGTCGGCCATGGAGAGCTGAGGAGCGAATGCGCGATCGGCGACAACGGTCGGAGACGCAGACAGCACTTGGGCGCGAATAAACGCGCCTAATTGCTGTCTGCGTCTCCGATCGTCAAGAAACTATTTGCTCATCGATGACTGCTGCAAGATCTTTTAGCGGGAATTCAAACGCTTCTTCATACTTTCAAGTTTTTAATCAAAACAAATGGAATTTTTTCACTCTGTGTTTTCCTCGAAGTATTTTATGCAATACACTGATTCCGAAGGCAACCAGAATAACGGGATTTCCGTGGACGAATCCTTTGTAGGATTCGCCCAGAAAAATGAGTTTTTTCGTTTCCCATATGGTTATGCTGTATTTGCCTCACAAGGGCCGGATGCAAAGTTTCACGCGAATAAGTAGGATACTCTCAAATACAGCTCTTCCAAATCTCGGCCGAGTGGGCGAGGTTTACGAAACCTTCTCTTCCTACAATGCGTCTCCGACCGGGGCGGACGACGGGGTGTGCACTTGCTCGGAGGTCCTGCTCACCCGGCCAAGACTTTGTGGTGCTATGTCTCGGCCAAATCCACATATTTTCGCATAAAAAATTCTGTCACGGCCCACATTGAGCAGATACAACACAAATATATGGGTAACAGACAAAAATTCATTTTTCCATGGCCGATTCCTTTGATGGTAAAACTATCACTACTTTGATGACGTTCCAATTGCCATCTATCATCTCGAACAAAATCTCTGTTGAAATTAATTTACTTCCGAGAATTTCCAAAGAAGAGCGAAGGTATTCCCGTCTCACGAGGGTTTTAAAATGAGGCTACGGATTTCTTTGTGGTGAACGCATTTTTTGCATAGAGCTTGTTGGTCTATCACGAAGCTGTAGTAAATGTCGTATGCGCCGTGTATTTCATGACAGCGCCAATCATCCTGTCGCAAGTGGCTTCAGCAGTTTTTCGGTGGGACCATGTCACCGCCAATCAATGCAATGTCATTGCTTTATTTTCGATTGGAAATTATCAGATTGCGACTGCACCTGTCAGGCAATAGTGAAGTGGATGTAACTGCAGGGTGTACTGTATGGAGCCTCATATTCTCCTCGATAAATTAGTGTGCATCAAGACACTCGAATAGGCTGTTTGCCTTTTGGTATGTGAGTTAACGGTGCACGAAGAGACGTGGTAACTGCGAGGTGCAGCGACATTGACCCATTTTGGGTGTCTTGTCGTACACACATGTAGTACTGCAATGTCAGTCTTAATCAAACTATTAGGAATAATGAGAAAAATCAGAACTTTGAGGAGATGCTGCCTGTTATGCGGGGATAAGAAGCGTTGGATTTTGACTTGACTTCGGTCGCATAAGTTCGTCAGCAGAATAGCTGCGAAGAGCGTGGCACGCTTACTGCAAGCTGAGTGTTTAGCTGCTCTTTAGTGATGCACAGGGCGCAAAAAGCACACACTCGATAGTGGTAAGGCAGTATTTCTCGTGTTTTCGACCGTTTCATTTCTTTTTCCTTTACCTCGTTTCCAATTTTCGAGTTTACCCTGACGGCTGTCACCAGGACACGTGAACTAATTCCCTTTCGACGCATTATGTTTTTTGCGGAAGCATAAGAAAGGTACAGCAGGTATTCGAATGACTGACCTGATGAACCCTAGAACAGGGGGTTACTGGCAGCGGCAATCCATTTCGACTAGCCTAGGCAGGTTCTGACGCGCGAGTCGGGCACGCGGTGCTGACGGCGCCGCGAGTGCGACGCCGCACAGCGAAAATTCGACATAAGGCTACACACCAAATGAGCCTGCGCCTAGAGGTTCGTTTAGTCTTATTTACATTACCATTGCTTACTCAATAATTTACCAAAACAATTATTCTCTTCCGTAACTCAGCATACTTTTAACAACTTTCGTGGCTTCGACGAAAATCAGCAGCTATCAAAAATAGAAAATATCTCATTCCTTAGTTCTACTTGTCTCTTTCTCCACAGGGCCCACTAGACGACTCCACCCTCCACGGAAAATTGTGTTTCTTGGTTACCCATATAGTTATGTTGTATTCTCCTAACAAGAGCCGGTTGCAAAGTTTCACGCGAAGATGTAAGGATTATCCCAAGATACAGCAGCTTTTCCAAATCTCGGCCGAGTGGGCGGGCCTCCGAGTAAATACCTCATCCCGTTGTCCTCCGCGAATGGGATCGGAGAGCGGGACTGTTTACGTAACTTTGTGTTCATCAATGCGTCTCCGACCGCTGCGGGCGAAGGGTTGGGCACCTGCTCGGAGGTCTCGCCCATCCGACAAAGACTTTGTAGTGCTGTATCATAGCCGAATTCACATTTTTTTGAGTTAAACCCATGCTCCCTCCCGGTGTCTTCAAACACGCGTCTTCTAAAAGAAATTTTCACGGAAAAATGTAATAGGAAAAGTCTTTTTTCCGTGGAAAATTTCTTTAATCGAAGACGTGTGCTTGACGACACCGGGAGGGGCAATTGCGGCCTACGATACTCTCTGTAGTTCAGCAATACACACGGCGCCTTGCCATGTGTGAACTCCTTAGATACTTTCAACCATAAGCCTATTTTTCATACCTTTTCGCTTCTTTTCCCTTCACTGCTTCCTTTGTTTGTTTCTGTTTGTTTTTTCACTTGTTCAATATCATTATGAATGAAAGCAATGCCGCCTTTGCTGCCAACCGCCATCAGGCACTCAGCCACTGTACCGTTCAATACGAGGTGATTAGGCTCGCAATAGCGTCCCGGGTGTGTACCCTTATGCCAGGATTCCGCACGGCGACGAGCGGCGAGCGACGCAGTGTGTACGAGCTGTGCGCGTCGCGGTAGTTGGGCCTTAGAACGGTAAAGCTAGGGGCGCGATAGGTAGTTGACTTATAATCGCTTCGGGACTCAACAACACGGCGCCTATAGCTCGTCCGCATTGCTTCGCTTGCGACATGTCGTGGTCGGAAATCCTGGCATAAGGGTGTACACCCTAGCGCTCCAAAAGCGTGTTTTCCAACGCGAGTCACGCTACACATTATCTCTACTAAGCTCAAATTTCCGTTAACAAAGGATAGTGTCTCCAAATACGCTCTCCTCCCTTGCCCCTCTCCCGTTGCCTTTAAGAAAGATGGCAGTGAACCATCGTCCTTCTCAACTGCAGATAATTATGAATGCTTGTAGAAATAAATCAAGAATGACCGAAATGGTCAGTTTCTCTTGCATGGGACGTGAATGTGGAAACGTGATCGGTTTCCATTAAAGGCAGTGATAGGGTTTAGCGTGAGTGATGAGGACTCTTGGTGTAAGTCAACCATATAAAAGCTGCGATCTAGGATGACTACATGTGACAAGGTTCCAGTTGAGAGAAAAGCCTCTGAGCTTCAGAAGAGACGCTTTTTTCACTTCTTTTTGCCGACATTTTTATCCCAGCCGAAGAGAGTCAAGAACTTCGAGAATCAAGATCAGGAAGGCGGTATTATTTCTCGGGTTTTGACTGTTCCGCTCAGTTTTAACTTCGCATACATACTAGTGCGCACTGGGCTTTCATATTCTGTAACCTTTCTCATTCTGCCTGAATTATCCCTATCAGTGCCTTTAGGTCAATGATTCCTGTGGATAATCCAAATTACCGCAGCAATTTCCGCTCTAATTGGAAAAAATCAGCACTGCATGTAAACAATTGGCTACCTCATAAATACAAAAATATGACATGAATCTACCAAACCTGTGACTCGGCGTGCCCTTGTAAGAATCGCTACCGGTTACCTGCCCATATTACCGCAAGCGTTTTAGGAAGTCCACGATAACGATCCGTCTGACGAATGGCCTATGACAGGTATGATGTCGTTAGAATGTCCTAACGGAATGTCATGCCATTTTTCTAGACTTTAATGGCATCCCATTCCCGATAGATAAATCACGCGAGTTTTGAAAATACCACTAAAATGTGTACTTCAAATCGTTTCACGGTCATGAAACCATTCCTTGCGTGTTTCCATCAGGTTAGCGCGTCGCGGCATACGGTATGCCACGCGATACGTGCCAGTTACGTGCGCAGTAATCAGATGGGTCCTAAAACGCAGTGGAGTGCCAAATAGCGCAAAGTCAGCAAGTGGAGCAAAATATTAAGAACCAGGCGGTTTTCTTCATTTCTATCTTCACTGACGAGCTCCCTAGTAAAACCCCGATAAGACTCAGTGATTATGCTAGGCCTTTCACTAAACCCCATTGACATTCGTCTTTCATCGCCGGCGATTGCTCTGAAAATGGCTTATGAGGGAAGGAAATTGCCGACAGCAGGTGGTTGGGTTGGTCACGGAGCTGTTTTTGTGCAAATTTATTTTTTTACAACACCACAGCGCTGTGATGTCCTTTAGAGTCGATAGCTGTTCGCATCGGATTGCGCATAAGGGCTGAGCATATGGTGACAAGAAGTCACCTGATATCCAATGGTGTTGGATCTTTATCCTTTAGGATACGGTAATCTATGGCTCGTAGCTTGTCAAATGGACTTCAAAAAGGGAACTGACGGAGCAACACCTCTACATTGTGTCAGATATTAGACAGATGGACAAATGTGGACGATATCAGAGGTGCGTGGTTGCTTTATGTATAAACTTCATAAAATCTGTGAATCTACTATCTTAGAAGCACAGATTCAATTCCTAGAAAGCAGTGAGTGCGATAATTTAGTGAGCACTGAAGATGAAGTTAGATGTGCTAGTGTGGCAGCAAAAAAGAACAACATGGCCGTAATCTCAAAAAGGGCCCCTTCTGAACTCGAGGCTAAGCTTCACGTTATACGGTGATGTATCGATCGACTCCAGACGGATCTGTGATGTGCTCCGGTGATGTGTAGCACGTGACATGCTCACTCGGAGGCGTAGTTTGCCCGGGTGTCCTCCTTAGGGACTGTGGAACCGAAAAAGGTGCCTCATACAGTTTTGTGCCTTTAACATTCATTTACAGTGCAACCCATCGTGTTCAGTGTCTCTGCAAATTGACATCGTTATATTATTCATATTATTTGTGGAGGCCATCTATGTATATCAATTTTAATTAGCTATTTGTACCTACATACAACGATGAGCGGCAATCAAGCTCAATAGAATTTATATTAAACAAACGTGAAGTTCGATCTGAAAAGGTATAAAATTTATAAAACTGTGTGAAAATTGCAAAAAATACTATAGTGGAACATTCCTCTTACATAGCCCATAATCCAAGTGAGGTAATGTAACGATATTGAATGGTGGCGCAAAAGCTTTTATCTCGTTTTTTCTCGCATGTCACACTGCTGAGCTTCCCCACTTTCATATTCCACAATCTGCCTGACTTACCCTTTCCGGTGTCGTTTTTTCATTAGGTACCCGGCGAATCGCCAAATCACTACGGAGTTGATCATCCTTGATTTTGACATGGCCCTTTGTTGGAGATGCGGAGCTTCAGGTCACGCTGCTGACCCAAATTCAAACCTACATACTAGGCGGCGCTAGACCGCTGTTTATGTCTATTGTAGCTGTCTTTCGTGTAGCTTTGTTAAAACCAAAGTTTCTCTTTGTGTAGTTTAGGTGAAGTTATAAAATAATTACGTGGAGATGATTTGATCAATGTTTGCTTTTGGACACGCTGCTCCTCTATTCATATCAATCCTGATCATTTGAGTTTCTCCTACTGTTAGCCCTCCTATTGCTGAGCAATCTATAATAACTTATGCAGCGATCCCTAGTCAGCTATTAGTAGGATAGGGCCCGTGCGGTCGTTACTGTATCCTTTCCCTGACGCGCTATTTCATCTGCAGTGAGGGACATTGGTTGGCTTCTGAGTGATTAATTGGCTCGCATATGATTCTAAAAATCAACGATTTATGATGAATGTCAAATAACTGGTCCTCAAGGTAATGATTGTAAGAATTGAATAGAGGTTTTCCCCCAGCTTTCCCTCCCTGCGAAATAAATTTGTCACGAGTATTTTACTTTGTTTATCGTTTACTAGACGCCTCATCTAATCTCGTTAGCGACTTGTAATTTCCGATTGGACGAGAATTCCCTAAGGTGTTTCCGTACAAATTCCTTGTTTTCGTCAAAAAAGGCAACCCATCATGTGCTTCAAAATGAGTCATCGAAATGGAGTGCATCTACAATTCAGAGTGTATAGAGGGTCACAAAGAGTTCTTCTCTTCCCTCAACTACTACTGCATGCGACCGGTACATTTGGCAGTTTCAAAGGAATCGTCCGCAGAAATTCAAGCGTATCTGTTACCCATATATTTATCTTGCTTTTGCTATCTTGGGGCCGCTTCACGCGAAAAAACAAGAATCTGGCTGTGGTAAAGCTCAAAAAGGCAGCCGACGGGGTGTGCCCTCTGAGGGGCACGGTCACGTAATCAGGGACGAATAGTAGGAAGAAAGAGCTGGCCGCGAAAATTTGTATTGCACTCCATCGGCCGACGGCGGTTCGAAAGTTGCTCGGTGGGAATTCAGGAGGGTTGCTCCTCCTCCGGTGTTCTGATTTTTGCTTGAGAACAAAGGAATTTCTCCGTTTCCCTGTTTCTTTTCTATTACTGTATCTACATTGTAGAGTGATCTTATTCAAAATCATGGAGTTTTGTGAGATTCCTCTAATCACGGTATTACACTCACGTGGATGGCTCTTCAAGATGTAGAGCATTTTCGTTTTTTGCATCTTGTAGGATTACATACATAAAACAAGAACAGGTGTCAATTTCGACTAAATGGCTCTGGAGGGACCAAAGAATGCTTTACAAAAGTTGCTCGGGAACCAGCAATTTTTACTAGTTTGTTGCAGTGTTTTCCAGTTGTGACCCTCAGTATATGCATAGTAGAGATTTTGATCCAAATTCGCAAAGTTGTACGGGGTATGCAAGTCCAGCGAAGAGAAGATCATCGCAAACATCAAGAAATACTGTCTTTGCTGCGTTATGGTGTTCCTCAGGTGCTTTAGGCGAAAGGCGTCCATTCTGTTGATGTTCCACTAATTTTATAACGATTCTGTTGTCTGATTGCTCAACAACAACTGACACTCTACAATATTTGTTCAAAAAAAATCCCAAAAGACTCCTCAAAAGTCTCAAAAGTTTTTTGAAATATTTTTGTAATATTTCTATATTTATCACATAGTTCAAGCCTGAAACAGTGGGGATTAGCTCAGCTATACGATATACGCTGTATATCAACAGCTTACGGCACCTGTTTCAAAAATTTTTGCGTACCTCACCCCGCCAAAAACGTGTGAAGCAGAAAATGACCAGACCAGACGGTCGCACCCTTAAATGGTTTAACCCGCCATGTTGTGGCTTGACACTTGATTTGAGAAAGACCATGCGGTAACTAAGAATGATTACTGTGATTAAGTGAAGAGTAGAATGTCACGTACTCAATCCCAACTATTTATTTCTGGTGATAACCGCTTTATTTCAGGGACCTCCAAGATATTCCTTTACACATTAATAATACACTATTAGCAGTGTAGTGCTCTTATAACGATTGTATGGAGCGTTTTATGGGTATGTGTTCTCGTACGGTGTTTGGAGAATTTGCTATGGGGATAAAAAGATGAATTTACTAATGCTCTGGGGTTTTCGTCAATGCGTTTGCAAAGCGATATCTTAGTCTTTTCCAATCTATTTGCATTCTATACTGGACACATTACAGTTTTGATTTCACCTTTGATAATATTTGGGGATGATAGCGGAATCAAGAACAAGAAGGCTGATGCCAATTCAATTCAGTTCGAAGCGAAGTTCGGGGTGATGATCTAACATTTTACATTGCGGTCCTCATTGTCGTAATTAATTATCACGGCCATAATCAATGTACAAGAGAGTAATTGGTAGAATATCGACTGTTTTGGGCCATTTTTTCTTCAACACCTCATTACTGATGATCGAGTTATGGCAAAACAGTTGCTGTATGATTCTGAGGTGTTGCTGAACCTCATCGCTCGAGGTCCATCTGTACCTGTCCGTCTGGAGTCCTGAATGAATTCGTTCATTCGGGTTTAGTTGTCAGCAAGCGTAAATGTATCAACTCTCCCGCGTTCTAGGCTCGGGACCTGGATCTCCCGACCCACCCACGCACTGAAGAGGAGAGCAGCCTTATTAGTTGCCATTGCTTCAAGATTGGTTGTCCTTGCTAGTCGTAGATCCTATGGTATTCTATAATTTACTCTCTTTCGTATTCGTGGGTTTCTTTATAGTTTTTGCTGCATAAGTGTTGTGGCGCAGCTTCGCGTGCGTGAGCGAATAAACACATAAAATAATAAAACATTTTCGCTCACATCTTGGTATTCTTACTGTGGCAGTCATAAAATATGCCAGCTCCGGGTAACGGTATATCTAATAGAATGCCAAATACGTGAGCAAAAATATGTTGGAGAAACTAAGATACCGCTCCACAAACACATCGACGAACACCGCAGAGCATTAGTAAATCCATCCTCTTATCCCAACAGCAGCTTCTCCAAACATCGTACGAGGATACTTGCTCATGAAACACCTCCCACAATCGTTATTAAAGTACTACAGTGCTCAATAGAAAATTCTGTAGAGTAAAATACTGGTGGCCTTTTGAATGGAGCGGTTATAACCAGAAATAAATAAAAAGCATAAAGGATAAAGTTTTTGGCGTTAATCAATCCCTTCTGTGGGATGCGCCACACATTCTAGTTCCATTCAGAATCGTGGTGGCTGGTGAATGTGATGTGGCCTATACAATGACTAGCGGTGGCCAGCCGATGTACAAGTCAGTGCTTTTATCCTCCTAGACGAGTCCGGTACCAATTTACCGACCCCGGAGGGATTAGAAGGCTTGGTTGGCCTGGAAGGGCGTTGATGCGGGATTTGATCCCCGCACCATGAGAGTGGGGTGCGCGCCACCTGTCACTACACCACCTCCGCCCACCAGAAATTAATAGTAAGGATGAACTACGTGACAGTCTACACATCTTCACTTGATCACAGTAATCACTCTTGGTTACTCATGGTCTTTCCCATATCAAGTGTCGACCCACTCACATAGCGTCCTAGACCATTTAAGGGGTAACCGACTGAGTTGATCATTTTCTGTTTCACACGTTTTTGGTAGGCTGGGTCACGCCAAAAAATTTTCGAGACAAGGGCCGTATGCTATGGATATACTACCCACTGTTTTAGGCCTGAAGAAGATGTTAAGCACCGAAATATTGCAAAAATATCCCAAAAAAACTTTTGAGACTTTTGAGAGGTTTTTTTGGGTTTTTTGAATAAATGTTTCGAAGTTTCAATCGTTGTTGAGCATCCAGATATTCATGAGACTCTGGAACAGCACTTCTTTTTCCTTTTTTTCATGAAAGGAAAAGGTACCATAGACATCACTCTGCTGCTCCAGGTGATATCACATGCGCGTCGCCTCTGATTTTTCCATACCAAATTAGTACTCAGTACGAATGACACCACGTGCTTCAACTCATATGTATTGATGAACGCTCTACTGTTTTCTAAACACATCAAATGAAAAAACATCACAATGAGTAGGTTAAAATCGCTCACTATGAAGGTACGATGTTTTCCAAACAGAAAAGGGAAGGCCTAATGAGAAGCGGAAGAAACTTTTCACGGTTGACCCTTGGTCGTAGTGTAACCTAAAGCACCTCCAAATGCTAACTAAGACACCGAGTAGAATTTGGTGATGTTTAGAACAAAAATCCTTTATCCAACGGAGCAGGAGGAAAGAATTAGGCGATATGAACGGAGTGCACGTGCAAATCCCCATCGACTTCTATGGATGTCACTGGCCAACCGGTTAGTTGTTCTCGGTACTCGTAGATGAGTTTTCCATTGATATTTATCTGAATTTTTTAAGCAGAAGGTAATGCATGCAAAGGTAAAAACAGCATCAGTTCGTGTGTATAGCCGTGGGGTGTGCCAAATCTGTGCTCGGTTTGTCGCGGAACACGACTGTCCCTGTGGGCGCACCGCGCGCCCGGCCCCGCCCCCAGTCCGTGACTCTATAAAAGGGTCGCCACTGCCAGTCGGTGCTCATACACTTTCCTCTCGGGAGGAGAGGGCACCGGGCTAAGGCTGCTAGGATACCAGGCTGGACTGTTGAGGGTGAGAGCTTGACGCTCACGCTCTGCAGGCCGAAATGGACGCGGTGCGGTCGGGCGGACCGCGGTCGGCATGGTTCAGCTCTGGTATGCCCACGTCCGCTATACCCGAGGACGTGAACGCCTGCAGGTGCGGTAGATAGCCTGCAGAGTGCAGGGAGTTATCGCAGTTACCGCTAGTGTTCCAATAGTTGACCCCTGGGGGATGAAGCACGGTCGGACCTGAGTCCAGGTTGGAAGATGAGAGTAGGACGAATATTGTGAATAGTATGTATATAGTAAATATGGGTGCTAAAAACCTTGTACTCGCTGTCGTTTCAAGGATAGTTTGTAGGTAGAAGTGCGGGAGCCAATACATCCGGGAAGCGGTGGCCATACTGTTGGGAAAGCAGTATGGTTCCTGGGGAAGCCTACGTGGACAGTGACAACCCGCAGGCACAGCAGCCAGGTGGAGCGGGGTCTGAGACCCGGAACACGATGCTGTTGCGCTAGCGGTTAGCAGGGCAACCGCCCAAGAGCCGCAACACGGTTTCAGATTCCCAGATGAGAATTCTTTTCGAGAGTCAAAGAAACAAACAAAATCGTAATTGACCGATACGAGTCCATTAGGTAATGAAAAGCGTTGATTACCGTCACTGAATTGTGTCCGGTCGCGACGAAGTCCACAGTGTAGATCTCTTTCATTTCAAAAGGGAACGTAACAATTGCTCGTTCTTCATTCTGCCAACAGCCGTGATAGTAGGAGTTGAACACCAACACTTTGTCCTGTAATATCCTTTTGAATACTTGCAGAGAATGGAGGTGTTAACGTGCACCTTCTACAAGCTCTGTCTCTAATCTGGGCTTACAACTGGGTTTAAGAGAAACTTGGCAAAATTCAGGCATGATAGCAGAAATTTGGGAAATGTCGGGCATAATAGCGATAATCTGTCTTTCGCTTTATTCCTTGCCCAATTTAGCTATCGCATAGTACATTACACGATGGAATTATATAATGTGGAAATGATCGATAGTGACCAACCGATACCGAAGAAGCCCATATATTGTATAATTTCACACTTTGCTTAGCGCAGTACCAAGCGCTAGCTCAGTCCACGCAATTCGAGGGGATTGTGTAGCTACTATGTTACCCATATATTTATGTTGTATTTGTTCGTCGCTTTCACAAACTCCGCCCTGCCGCAGAGGCAAAGTGGGAAGAGGGGATCACGTGAACGGTCCCAATTTCGGTCTCCAGTCGCGGCGGGTAGCGAGGCGGGGCACTCACACGGAAGCCAGACCACCAGTTTGAGAAGCCATATGTTTGCCGTATTTTCACTTTTTCGCGTGAAACTTTGCAAGCGGCCCTTATTAAGCAACTACAACATGAATATATAGGTAACAGGAAAACTGATATTTCCGTGCGCGATTCCTTTAATATTCGAAACATGCCATGGCTATTGATATTGGAGTGAATCACGTCCATTTGCTGAGCATTCGGTGCTTAATCCTTATAGGTGGTTGATGATTCAATCATTCACCTCTGCATATCGCATTTCTTGAAGAAGCCACCATCTTTCGAGCATATAATTAAATAGGCGGTCGATACTTATTATTATAATGATATCGACTATCATTGTCAATAGATAAAGAGTGGCATGTGTTCGTCTACCGATCCTTCAACACCTGGAGCGCATCTTAGCTGAGCCACATCGTTGATGAACTTCTGTTAGCATAACCTTATACGTATATCCCGTCTTCGTCCCTATCGTGTTGCGTGCGACGTACATCGTGTAGTTAAAACTGGTCAGAAAACAAACGAAGTCTGCTCAGCCAGTGGCACAAAGTATCAGACACTTCATTTCATTCCATCTGTTTGTTAATGAGTCCTATCAGCCCTTATTACTCTTTACCTATTACGGTCAGCTACCATTGAAATTCCTGTACGGTCCCGTACAACACCTATGATTGTTAGCACCGCGCTAGACGCTCCTTATCATGTCTTATCAACCCCTATCAAGTTGAATCAGCCACCGTGATGTCCTCGTCCCATTTTCCAGAACATGTATGGGTGTCAACGCTCAAGAGTAAATCAGAAAAGTGGAACGGATTGGGAAAACTCACCTTTCGATGTTTTTTACCACCCTTTATTGGTTGCTAACACCTTCACAGCCCCATCGCTGATGCCCCTTACCACCTCTTATACAACTTGAGGATTTTAGGGTTCCATCATGCTGTGGCCGAGATATAAATTTCGTTACAGACAGACGGACAGACACGACACACTAAGAGAATGAAATTTGGTAGGACCAAAGCCTCAATTTGCTTATTGCAATAAACTGAAAATATTTCGTTTCGATTATTTAACTTGAGATTTGAAAATGGTGCCATACTAGTATGCTCAACATGTAAGGATTGTCAACTTGATGAAAGTTGAACTTGTTGAAAGTAGGGATGGTCAACTTGGTGAAAGTTGAACATTGACATGTCCCACATGCATTTTTAACAGTTATATTGGCTTCAGGATACGTTGCCTATCCGGAATCTGCATACGTTTGACAAATCAATCATCATGTAGGGACATGTTACTGTTCAACAAGCAATGCCTCCTCTACATAGTACTCAGAAAAGCTTACCTTCATGCGAGGATTGAAGTGGACCACGATGTCATCGCCGCTTTTGAGGTTGATCTGGAAGGAAAAGCATTCCGCAAAAACCTCATCCCAAACCACAAAATAAAGTACCGTCGTATGGCACACGTGCAGTTGTGAAGTGGTATTAACTAAAGGGTGACCAGCCTTACGTCAGAATTTCGCTCGAGGTGGTTACCCTATTTTAGGCACACAGCTATCACTTCCAAACTAAATACGACGCCGCCAGCTCGCACGACCAGCGTCGCATACTAGCATCGCGATGCAAAATCCTGAGAGCGCTTTCACGTTCTATGCCGGCAGGGGGGGCGTGGCTGGCTGCGTTCATAGGCAGTGAGGCTTAGTGGCACAGGGAGATGCTGAAACGACGCAGACAAGGAGGCAGGGTAGCATAGGTGGAAACGCAGAAACACGCAGCCACGCCCTGCTGCTGGCACCGCAGAGTATGGAGGTCTGGGGTGTGCACCGTTAGGTCTAAAAATCGCGCGGCCGTTCTCGGCGAGCGGCTCGGGGAGTGCGAGTTGCTGCATTGCGTGCGATTGCATACATACACGCTTTTGAGATTTGTGCGCGAAATTGAGAAGCAGCTGTTCCTTTGAAGGTATGCTAAGGTATCAGATTATAGCGTCCTGAGCGGAACTCCGTAAGAACTGCGGCAAGTCGTACTGATGGTGCCGCAAGTGCGACGCCGCAACGCGATTCTTAGACGTAACGGTACACACTCCGTAAGGGTACATGTGAGTGCCTTCAGGACAGAAAAACTCGCGTGGCCGCGCTTGGCGCGCGACTCGATGGGGCGAGGTAAGGGCGCCATATTAGTTAGGTCTTGAAGCGATTACACCTAGAACAAGACGTAGTTCACTGTCAGTTCACTTTGGGACCCATCCAATATGGCAGGCATAACTCGCATCATCGTGTCGCACACGTGACGCCGCGATGCAAATTTTCTCTCCTTATGGCACACACTCTGAAGGTACTCACTCATAACCATAAGATTCGCCACAGCAGCCTACAGCGGACTTGCGCTTGCAAGTATAGCCATTAACTCACTGAAAATTTCTTATCCTTCTTGTCGGTAGGTTTAAGAACCACACGAAAGCGTTGACCATATGTAAAACCTCTCACTGGAACTCTGACAGGAGTGTTCTGAAAATTATCATTGCCAAGTTAAAAAGCAAATAAACGTTCGTAACATCTCATTGCACTTTTCATTATGGATGCATTATATTTCACGCCGCTTTGGAAAGAAGTCCTGATCAAAATTATGCAGACGAAGTTATTTGTGCTCCGCCACTACAGTGCGTTTCATAATTATAAGGTCACCCCTGAATTTCAGGTTTTCTTGACAACACTCCATTGAGGAATTTTTTCAGTCTCATAGACGGATTCCTCACCTGAAATAACCCCCGTGTCCGATTTTTGGTAGCAGTCTCGTTTACCTTATGTTTTTAGGAGTCTTTTTTTGTTTTCTGCACCGTTTCATTATTATAAGGTCACCCTGAAAAAAGAAAAAAGTTCAGGCCCCGGCAGGTCTGTGATGGTAGATCTGTCTTCCAAATACATCTTCGAGATACATATTCAATCGCCTTGTGGCCAGCTTCTATGTTCCGAGAGAAAAGCCCAGATTTGGGATTCTTGTGATGCTCGGCTCACTTTGAAAGCCACTCCAAAAAAAATCGGAAGATTCCTGTGCTCAGTTAGATGACATTCGAGAGATTCGGTGTCTTCGGATGTTTTTCAGGCTCTGGACTCCCACGTGAGATTATTATCATTAACGAGGAAGGGATTGTGGGGGCCACTTCCTACAGCACCTCCTCCATGGACCAGATTTGTTTGGAGTTAAACCATTTTTAGTCTGGAACCACAGCGTGTACAGCAGCGAGGAAGAGCAGAAACATCACTGAAGAAATAATGAAGTAGTTTCCCAGGCCTACAGTACACCATAAGGCGGAACAACTTCAATTCATGAAGTTGTTCTTGAGCACGGATTGAACGGAACTGAATTTGCATAGCAGTTGCACCCTGCATGCGAGTAATTTCATCCGAATTGCATTTTTGAGTCTGAAAGTATTCTATCTGTATGGTGCTGACGGGTAGAGGTAGTACTAGCTTGGTCTGAGAACTGCGCCGATCTAGCCGAGCCTTGGCAATTTATGTGGGAGAAGGGTGATGGCCCAAGTGGTTTTCGGCAATGAGGTTGTATTGAACCTTGCCTTCGAAACCTGCAGAATGGACTCCAGAGACTGCTAGAAGATCTTACGAAGAAATCAGTTGCCATCTGGAGTCGACCGGCTCTTCATAATTGCGTCTAACAGCATGACAAGGCTGTTGTTCATGTAGGTCGTTCAACGGAATCGTGGTTAAAGTTCCGAAATACAAACCTCCAGCCATAGATAACATGTACTCTTGGTCTCAGCTCTATTGGGGAGATCTGGAAGACATCGCCGCAAAAATATTTACCCCAATAATCGCCAATTCTGGGAAACAAAGCTGCTGAAACAGGCAATTGTTGAAGACTAGAACAATATCTGTGGTAAGACTTCGGAATTTTCTTTCTACTTTCCCAAGCGGCTGGTTAATGTCGCTCTTAAAGAGTAGGAAACCATAGATTATAAGCTCCTTCGAATGCGCTCTTAACTCTAGCAGATCTTCTCTTTCTTCGGGGTGACCTTATAATTATGAAACGGCATAAAAATCAGAAAATATTCATAGAAAAATCGGGCTAAAAGGTAATGTCATCAAAACCAGTATGGAAGGGTTTTCTGTGGTGGGGAATCTGTAAAAAATACTTAAAAAATTTTCCGCTGGCTGTGTGTTCTGAAAACCGAAAATTTGGGAGTGACCTTATAATTATGAAACGCACTGTATTAGTTGTTAAGGGCACACCACGCGATAATTAGACCAGTGGTTTACTTCCTTAGATCGGGTAGGTCCTTAGGTAACTGCTCAGATAACATCTTTGTTGCGGCTGCACGGTGCACCCTCGCGGTGCTGTGCGTGCTTGAACACAAATAAGCCACGCCCACACCAAACCTGGCCTTAGAGAAGCGAATTTTCAACGTGGAAGCTACCTCCATCATGGAAATGGCTGTCTCATTGGATTATCTTCTCTTATCGCAAGTTTCCTTCTATAAGTGAGTCTAAGGACAGGTGTAATTTAGTTGAGTGGGCGTGGCTTGGCTGTGCTCAAGCAGGCACACCACCGAGATGGTGCACCGTGTAGCCGCAGCAAAGATGCAGCCTGAGCAGTTCTGCACAGATCGTACTCAAGGAAGTTGACCACCAATCTGATGATCGCATTGTATACCTTCAAGTAAAATGTTCTCTTTCCCTGGCCGTGAACGCGCACTTCCTCCTCTGTTGTCAGGAAATTCCGATTCTGTCTCTTTTGTGAGTTTGAGGTGAGCTAAGCTGCATTACAGGTGACCACGGTATACTATCTTGGCATTCTAGACCTATCACTACGTCTCCAATTAGTAGTGTTTCATGAGGTGTGGGGAAATTGTTTTTGCAGAGCTACGATTTCCTTCTTGGCATCTGTCCATCCTTGGTTCTGTTGCCTTCGGAAGCTAGCATTGGAAACAGGATCATCTTACCCAGACAATTAAACAACTAGACTTAAGGCATATAGAACAGTCAAATGTTCTGTCGATTAGAGTTATAAGAAATTTTCGAAGCTTCTATGACTTCCGAAAGCAGCTAATGCTTATTCAAAAAGAAATCTTACCGGATTGAATATTTCGGTGGCAAAGTCAGCTGAAGGAGTCATCCTGAAGTGTTAAGATACCAACAGTTATGTATGTGTGTCAACACTACTATACTTAATTATATGGGGCGAATTACAAATGGAGTTTGTTAACGAACGAAGACTTGAAATCCGAATCATCCTAGAGACCGGTATTGTCGCTTGGACTTGATCCCATGACACTGAGGGAGGGGGGACCCTCGCGAATACTGGGTTTGAAAGCGAAAACCAAAAAAATTGACGGAAAACACTCAATTGGTAACAGCAATGCATGTTCCCACAAGTTACTGGCAAATTGAAGTTGAAACTCCGAAAAAAGGGTTTTTGGTCGCATAAGAGCCGATTGCTCAAGCTGGTGATAATCGAGAGAAGCGTTTAATTCGTTCGAAAGGCTGTTATAAACTCTTCATGACTCGCTTATCATAGACTGATAAAGGTAACGACATCGTTTTTCCAAGTTCAAAACCAATGTTGCCTGAGTGTGTGGGAATTCTAGATGAGAGCGAAAGTCAAACCAGGTCCTGGTTCAGTATCCATATTAAGAGTGAGCATTCTTCCTCCAAGGCATCATACGCTAAGGATATGAACCATATTAGACACCTCAGATGCACGGTATAACACAAATGTTTGCATTAAAATCTCTTGATCTTCACGCTTTCGATGGTATTGTATGGTTTTGATATTTTTGATTTCGGATAGCTGCTGATTATCGCCGCAATTCGCGATGCGAAAGTTAACTATCGAATATTGTGGGGTATTTAGTAAGTTACTAACGAATTTTTTACGTGATTCGGTCCGGCTGAACTTTGACGGCAAGCGACCAATCACACCAAGTGGCAAAAATGAACGCTCTAAATGAAATGTATCCATAAGAAACGATTGGTACCGATGTCCCAGTCGTTCAACGAACAGCATCACCGAATGCTCCAGATATGTGTACCTAAGTCGGAAAGTTAGTAGTTTGGTGAACGACATAGCACCAGAACTGAGCAGGAGCAAGTGGGCGGCTTAAGGACAAGTCTATTGAATGAGTAGTGAAGAAGAAGAACATCCGCTCATCTTGTCGATCCCTGTCTTTCTTATCTTCACATACTTGGACTCCACCTCAGCAGGATGAGCATACAGTCAGCGTTATCTAACGTATCATCGAAAGAACGATGTTCGGAGTACCCCGGTACACGTAAGTGTAGAGGGGAATCCAAGGTTTCGAATTCCAAAGATTGAGGACAGTGCCGTATTGCCAAGGAATCAACGATCAGATCCGGACCCGTCACACGATATCGCAATACGTAAGTTACCCACTGGTTCCCACGGGACGTAAAATGAACACCTGGATGACCGTCCGCCAAATGGTCAGATTTGTTGACGAAAGCTTTGCGCGTAAAACGAGATCCTACATTTCTCTGGAGCCAGAAGGGCACTCTGGACTACTGTGGCGAATAGATGCGTTGCTGGCTCACGCTCGAGACTCTCGATGAACAAGGGGACGATGGTCGATATGTGTGAGCTCTGCAGTACACTAGGGAACAACTTGCAGAATGCTTCCCATCGTGGCGAGGTGCGCCCATAACCGACAGAAACCAGCTGGTAGATAGCTTCCCTCTGAACGAAAGAAAGTTGAACGTGTCCCCATCTTGCGAATTAGCTAGTTCCTGATACGCACTGTTTTGTCTGAGTGCAATGTTTCCTCTCTAAAGATGTTAAATGAACCATCAAACGCTACTTTGCTTGCAATTCCTCCATACATTATGTTAAGCTCAAAAAATGCTTAGTAACAATAGGCGTACTCTAGAAATCCATTAGACCTCCATATTCCAGTACCCTCCAAAGTTGCTTGCATAAAAGTGCAAAAAAATTTTTGCTCAGCTGCTGCCTCAACTAGTTGGAAGAAGCAAACTATTCCCACGATTCGCAGTTATCTGCCACTATAAGTACCGGTAACAACCAATTGGGTGTTTATGTTTATGTTCGACTATGGCACTGTTAATGTACAATTAACAGCACCACCTGGCCCGTTTACTGCATGTTCAGTAAATGATTCGTTGAGCATCCATCTTCCACCCTACCACAATCAGCCATCCATATTAGTTGGTTCGAGAGTGATCAAGGGTTTTACTGAGTTTTCCTATGCCAATATATAGGCCACCGACTATTCGTTCTGTCGCTAGTGGAATCCCGAAGGGCTCAGACCGACTACGTTATCTGAGGGCCCTTTTATAGGTTTTCACTCTTATCGCTAACCAACCTTGGGAAGTCGTAACTGTCAAAGCCAGCGAAAATTCATTTCAATATTGGAAAGGGTGACTAGAAAATTGTAGTGGGATCTAGTACGTTGACGGGGGTAGAGTGGTGAATTAAAGGGATTGTGCACGGAAAAAGGAGTTTCTCTGTTACCCATACATTTAGGTTGTATTTGCTTAATAAGGATCACATGCAAAGATGCACGCGAAAAAGTGAGAACCCGGCTGAGATACAGCTCCTCAAAGTAACGGAGGGGGTGGGGGGGGGGGGAAGGGGAGAGTAAGTGCCCCACCCCGTCGTCCGCCGCTTCGGAGACGCATAATGGGAACAGAAAGTTACGCAAACAGTCTTCGAAATACAACATAAAAATACGAGTAGATTTTCCGTGTACGGTTCCTTTGAGGCGCGGATTCATTGAAGGCATGGGCGCTGTTTCATCTCATACGTACACGGTACACGTATGTTTCTGAGAGGAAAATATCTGAAGGGATCATAAAAAGTGGTTGTGTAAGACGCTCATGAATGCAAATTTTTGCATTCAGCATGTGGAAAGCGTGAGCGTGTCTTGTCTGCGAACAAAACCACCGGCATAATGGATAATTCAGATGAAGCGTGTCGGACTGTAGAAGAATCATTCGAGAGCAAATATTTGAGATGCCATGAAAGAAAATGCTTAAAATATTAGCTGGACCTTCCAACAAGATTGAGCCATGACCTATGGCGTTGAGAAAGCATTGGTATGGTGTGATTCCAGTTTTCCAGGTTTCTGGATCCTAAGGATATCATATATTGGATCAGGATAGGATTTTTCAACTCGCTGTACTGTGATATCTGCTCGACCTTGGAGCAACAAAACTTGCGTTTTTGAACATAGGTCTCTGAGACCACTGGAAAAGGAGAGCACGGGTTTGCTAACAAGATCGTGTGCAATTTCATGAAGAAGTTGTGGAAATTGAGAAATTCGACGATTCCCCTCGAACAAATCTCGATGAGATGAGGTGCTATCGCAATGGGGAGGGCATCTCACTATGGGCTTGATTTTGTCCTAAGCCCTGAGGGAAAGGAACCCCTGCTTTCCTCCACTAGGCAAAAATATACGTATGAATATACCGACTGATCCTTCAAAAATTCCTTCGAGATGCTTAGATAAGCAGCTTTCTATAAGGTGCCCCCCCCCCACATTGCGATAGCACCCTCGGTGATACTGCCTTTTACTCATCTTTCATGGCTGATGCTATTGGTGTACTAATGATGCATTCAATCAGAAATCAGCCGTTGTAGTACCACTATGAATACTTGTAGTACCACTATATACAGGGGGTGCCAAAAAAAAGTAATTTTGTCTCGTCCACTTTTACCCCACTTAAGTCGAACTAAAGCAAATTCTGTTGAGGAATTCACATCCCCAGATTCAAGAGCAGACCTCACCCTATCACTGTACTCCGTGGCAGCCTTCTGCACAGCAGGAACGGGAGCGAGGAAGTAGTGAACAAGATGTGTCACCTCAACAGGGCAAAATCCGAAATTTCGTCGCCCTCGTTCACAACCTCGCTGAGGTCCGTTCACTCTGGGTACCTAAGGGGATTCATACTGGGTGGTGTTCTCTAACATTCCGTTTTTTTCCGGGTCCCCAGCGCCCTTCGTTTCCAAGAGCCAAAACGTGCCCTTACCACTGAAACCCCTTCGGAGGCAGATTTGAGACATGAAAATGATACTTCGGATCATAGCAGCCTTGTCCAAGCAGCAGGGGCTCTGTGACTTCCATGAACCGAAGGGCCAATCCTTAGGAAGCTTCCCACAAATGACCTACCATGGAACCCGGCTCCACTGTTTTGAGGGGACTTTGATACCGTGGGTGCTCCGAAGTCCGACTGCGCCGCTTAAAGGTTCTATATTATTATGAAAATGAAAGTAGTGAGTCTCAGCTTGTTCCTGCTTTTAGAGGAACATTTCGGGAATATTTTGCCCCAACACTTTCATTTCTTTCGTTTCCCTATGTTTTGTATAATTGGGAGATGTGAACCGTGGGCAAAATTACTTTTTTTGGCACCCCCTGTATACAAGTGCAAGTAGAAATACTAGAAAAAGGGTGATCACGAAGCGATTACAGGCGAACTCCGGAATTAACTTGTCGTCCCAAGAATCTTCAAAAAACAGATGGTCGCTAAGGACTTTTTGAATACTTTCTCCCCCTAATTCTTTTTTTCTTTCTCTGATCCGGAATACGACTCTCCTCAAGGATTCCTGAATCCTCGACCACAAGCTCCAGCTGACCGCATGGAATATGAATTTGATAACTGATTTCACAGAAGATTCAGTCTTAGAAATACCGTGAATACAGTTCCATCCAAGTAACTTCTTGCTTATTAGTCATTTAGACGTGCTTGTCCCTAAACGGAGGCAGGGAACGTTGTTGTCATTATTTTGACTCAATTATTCTGCGTAGACAGTCAACTAGACAGACATCATAACAACAAAATTCGTAGTTACATACGAATAATCCAGCTCCGTGATTTGATTTTCCACCACTGTGACCGTGCAATAACTCTTGGAGACTTACTTCGAAAAATAAAAAAGGCGGTTGTAAAGTATCACCTTGGCTGCTCATTTACACTACGAGATCATCCAAGACTTGGGGGTGTGTACCCTTATGTAGCTAGCGAAGTGATGAGGAGGCGGCAAAGAAACCATGTTGTCAGGTGTGTACCCCTATGTCGGGATTTCGCGCCGCGGCATGTCGCAAGCGAATCTATGAGGACGAGCTAAAGGCGCCATGTTGTCGGGTCCCAAAGCGATTACGGGTCAACGCGTATCGCGCCTCTAGCATTATCGCATAGCTCACACACACTGCGTCACACGCCGCTTGTCGTGGTGCGAAATTCTGACATAAAGGTACGCACCCAACACGCTGACGGCTGTTCAAATCCTGTGATGGGAAATGTAGTGTGAATTCAGTGAAAATTCAAACGAGTTGCTCTTCTTCCAAATTTTCGATTTCTGTTTTGGATCGAAGGGAGATTTCCGGCTCTCCCCGCATTTCTGTTCATTTACTGTATCTAGTAAAGTAATAACAAGAGAAATTAAAACCATGAAACTTCTGTGGACGATTCCTTCGAATAAATGCAAACGACTTTTTTCTAATAATGGCTGCTACCGGATTTTATCGAGAAAAGTGCTGGGGAATACAGCTCATCCGTGCTCTAAAGTCACACACTCCTTTAGCGACTTCGAGCAAAGGTAGAACTCAGAAAGACAGAGAACGTCAACGTCCCCCATGCGCTAATGTTGCACCAGCTCGCTACGTACCTCATAGAACGTTTCAAGCAAAAAATCCAAATTTGGCAGAAATACATAGCTTTGAGTGTTCGTCCACACGGGTATCAAGGGCGGGGTCGCTTGACCATATCTAAAGAAGACCTATTGTGGGACACCCGTTCACCACTTGTTTTGCAAGCTGCCCGTCTCGTGGTTTCACATGAATCTGATTTGCAGTTTGTATGAGCTGTGAAAAAATGTCCAAATGTAAGCACCATTAAGAGCCACAGCCAACAAGTGCGCATATTTAAGTGCACATGAAGTGTGTCCAGAATGGATTTCAGCTTTCACAAAATTGTATGTGGGGAGAGGGGGGAGGGGTTCACTTGAAAAGACTGCGTGGGTCGGCTGTAAATGCTGCCGCATGACGGCTTCCGTGCCATATTTTCTCATTTAAAAATGCAGGGGAGGGACTTGCGTCAAATGGGCAGGATTTCCATCGAGGTTTAGGTGGTGAGAAATGGTGCTATCTCGATGTTCCACGAAACCAGCCCATTATTTTCATCCGGTACTTTGTTTGAGAGGGCAAAAAATACAGGTGCGTCCATGAAGTTTGCGTGGTGCATGTAGGCGCCTGAAGCTTACTTTGCGAATATCATGGTACGCTCATCACCCTTCGTGGGCAAAGAGCATATGCCAGTCGAGGTGATTAGGTGCGTGACAGTAGAGAAAGAACGAATTAAAACAGTCAGAAGCACGAGAAATACTGCCCAAAAATCATTCCTCTCCCCCACCCCCCCCCCCCCCCCTTCACTTTCGCCACCTCTGCATCACCAGCGGCTGAGGGGTAAATGCAGACGGCGGGGGCTCATACCAGCCAGCCGCGAGCATTGCTCCGCCCTCGCAGCAACTCGTCCAGCGTATGCGAGGCAGCTTGAATGACTGCGGAATCGAGCTACAAGGTCCAAGACGCGCTTTTTCGATGGAGCTTCACCAAAGATCATTTCTCCTGAAGTGATAGAATGTTTGTAAAACCAAAAGTTTGAAAAAAATATTTGCAAAACTCCAAAAAAAATATGATTCTCATTGTCAGCCATGGAACTACTCTGTACTTGCTGCAATCGATTTCGTCTTCCCAGCTCCCACTTTCTTCTTACTCCTAGTGGTACCCTTGAGTATTTTGAGTGGTTTTTCTTTTATGAAATATTCTTTACTGGCTAGGAATTTGGAACCTCCGCTTTCATTACTAAAAGTGACAGCCAGTCAAGATTATCCTGCCTTTAATTCTTTCCACCTTTGTGATTGGCAGGCTCATGAATGGCGCATTCGAAAAATAAGATTATCTTCGACATCTGATTTATTTATATCTCCCATTAGGTGATTTGGGGAAGATCCACTCCTCGAAAAATAAAAAACATCAGCGGAACGGATGAGCGCCAATATCAGCCAGGAACTCCATTAATGTGATTATTTTCAAAAATAGAAACGTACCTTTTGCAAAATTGGACAGGCATTTTCAATTTGCATTGCAATCAAACATCATTTCGCTTCCTTTTTAGCTGAGAACCTCATCTATTGGAAGATATGTGGGCTATTGATAAAGGATCGATCTGCATAGCAAAATGGAAGAGCCTGCGCCAGGCAATTGACTTTCAGTAGGGGATTGGGAGGTTGTCAACAAATACTTCCATTTGCAAGGAACTCAAAATAGTATCCTTGTATCTGCATGCAAACGTGGTAGGAAATCACTGAGAGCTACGGGAGATCATTGGCTATAATACAAATGATAATCGGCGCTTTTGGCCATTTCACTACCGCTACCGAATAATCTATTTGGTTGGTGTATAATTAATGCGGCTTTTTTTTGTAGTGGAAATTGATGTTTTGACGACTACCAAATGGGAAGCAGTTTCTGATTGCCATAGTGGAAACGCTTCCAAATAGTTACCTAGATGTGTTTTTGTTAAATTTTATTATTGTTTTTGCTTAATAAAGTCGTTGAAAAAAACTGCATAAAACATGCACTAACACAAAATTATAGGACTGCTTCAATGTGTGAGAATAGAAGTAATCAATGCTTTCAACCATAACCTATGTACATAAGTACCATATATCTAGGCAGCCCACGAGCTAAACGGTAGTATGTAGAAAATACAAAGTTATGGAGGGGTATGTACTGCAACAGCTAAGAATGTTAATGAAGTGGCAAAAAGACGAGAACTGATAATTTTTTCTACATGCACCCCAACATCGACGTATCGGTCGAAACCACGCGGATCTGTGATGTGCGGCGGTCACACGCAGCATATGATGCACTCAGTTATGAGAAAATGGGAACTACATGTACGGATTAGGTCAATGGTTATTTCAGAGTGAATAGAATATGATTCTGTGGTATGTGTGAATGCCATGTGGCATTTATGCTTACTCTTTTCGTTTCTTCCTGCAATAGTTGTGATCAGCTGTTAATCTTGTTGAACATGTACGTTTGCAACGAGAAATTAACAGCTGATCACAACCATTGCAGGACGAAACGAGAAGTGTAAGCATAAATGATCGCCAACCTAACCACAGTGATTAAGCATGGATTAGGCTGAGGTTATACCTTGCAGATCGTACGATCTACAGGATTGCAAAATCGCAGAATTGCAAGTGCCGTCCTGCGCCCTCCCACAAGCGTGTTATTTCCCTTCATAACGCTGGTATCTCGCCACTCACGGCTTCAGAGCGGTAGAGAGCCCGCTGAAATAGCAAACTTGAGCAAGAATTCGACAACACATGGAATTCTGCGATTATGCGATTTTGCGATCCTGCAGATCATGCGATCCGCAAGGTATAACCTCAGCCCTAAAGACACCGGAAGGGCCAATGTTGGTCTTCAATAATCGCTCGTAGCTCGGCTATTGCACATCGTAGGATCGCATGACGATGACGCCTCGCTAAGACGACGAGTGTGATTACATTCGATATTTACTATCATAAACGAATTTTTTCGTATTTCTTTGCTTATTCTTCCTTTCATTGTTTCACTTGTTTGTTTCTGTTTGCTGTTCCACTTGTTCAACATCATCATGCATGAAATCAGTTCCCCCCTTCTCTGTCTGTCACCAACAGGAAACTCGGCCACTGAAGCGAGCAGTTCGAGGTGAAGCATGCTAGGCTCGCAATAGTGCCTCTAAGACGCGTTTTTCAACGAGATTTTTGCTATACATTGTCTCATCTGGCCTCAAATGTTCATTTACAGAGAATAATGTTTCAAAATAAACTTCCCCTCATTATCCCCCCCCCCCGTCCCCCCTCTACCCCTTCCGGTGCCTTTGAAGCCCGTCAAGCCGCTGCATACGTCTCGTAGGCATATTGTGAAGTGGAAGGTTATTGCGGTGTGCAAATCAGTGAGACTGATCGAGATCAAGCAATATGCCTTATTTTTTCGACTGTGGATCAAAAACAAACAGTGAATAGAAAATAAAATGGTAGATTTACTGTAAATTAGTGGAAACGGACTTATGAAAACGTATGGCACGGAGAGATGCTTCTTTCAACCTCATCATCTCCCTAGCATAATTAATGTAAGGCCCTTTGCCCATGTCGAGCTGAAGAAACACCAAAAAACTGAATTATATTGCTTTTTTTCCAAGGGCCTATCCCATATAAATAGTTAGCTCAACCAAGCCATTCCACGTCCTCAGTTCAAATGATCTGACTAATGCAATTTTACCCGCAGACTGGAAAAAGGGATACTTATATGATATCTTGCGTGATAGTTCGTTCAATTAGTTATTGCATTTGATGGTCCTTAAGCTATTCCCTGGTATTCTCCCTTCTCATACTAACGATAAGGAATCGTGCAGTTTTTTCACCCCTTCGATGACCTACTCGAATTTCTGATAATCGGCTTATTTCCCTGCGGTAATTACTTGCCTTTAGTGATCCTGAAAACTACAGAGTTCACTCCAGTAAAAACGATTTTCCAAAGAAATGTCATTAGCGAAGCAATTTTGTGGTTCATGATTGTTGTTCTGGAATACTTCCCGAAGTCATTGCAAGGAGCGACTCCAAGAAGAGGCCTCAAAAGCTTATGAAGCCACAGAAGCTAATCGTAAGGGATAAGTTCTTGGTGTAAAAGGAATCGTGCACGGAAAAATGAGTTCCTTCGTTACCCATGTATTTATGTTGTATTTCCTTAAGCTGCAAAGTTACACGCAAAAGAAGTTGGAATCCGACTGTGATTCACCTTCTCGAAGTGGAGATGGAGGGGGCGGGCCTCGGAGTAAATGAGCGCACCCCCCCCCCCACCGTGTCGGGATCGTATAGTGGGAACAGAACGTTAAGTAAGCAGCCCCACTGTTCTTGCCCGATTATAGTGGACGACGGGGCTTTTATTTACGAGCCCCCCCCCTGCGCTCTGAGGAGCTGTATCTTGATCGGATTCCCACTTTCCGCGTGAAACCTTGCATGCGGCCCTTATTAAGCAAAACAACATAAATATATGGATGACAGGGGAACTCATTTTTCCGTCAACGATTCTTTGATCAGTCTCTCTATGTGGGATACGCCACGCATATGGTTTCACTCAATCGTGGTGGGCAGATGAATGCGATTAGGCCTGAACAATGACTCGCAGGGACATTCGGTGTACAAGTCAGTGCTTTCATTCTCTTAGACAAATCCAGTACCAATTCACTCCTCTTCCCCGGAAACATGTACTCTTTCTTCTTTGAAGCCTAGCCGACGCCTTTTGCTTGTGTGTCCCCAACCACGCTTCCAAACTTCATGTCTGCGACACGCATAACAGATTGCCGTGGAATCGATCGATAAGGCAGAATGTGGCATGCTGATATCTTTGAGACCTTGTAGTATAAAGCGACGTGACAATATCCAATCTTTTTCAATGCAGGCTTAGATTTATCGACATGACGATGGATACTTTACCTTTTTTACAAACATATATCGATTTGAGAGCTCTTTCTGCCGTTTTTTTTAATGAAATAATGAACCGATCTGATGTACCTCTTCCTGTTTTATTTGATTCCTGATTGTTGAATTTTCCACTGAGTAATTTGTGAATTACAGTAACGATGTGGTGCAGAAACGGTACCGATATAGGAACGGAGATGGTGTAGTCTCCCACTCTCATGTTGTGAGGATCGAATCCCTTTCAGGCCAATCGAAGTTTCCATCATTACTACTGGCTAAATTGGTATCAGATTCATCTGAAAATTGCGGGTTTTTTACAAAAAACGTTTATACCAAAGATAATTCCCAATGATTTTCTCGTGTTTCGAAACATGTCCACCAAAGCATATCCGATGGGATAGTCGATGGTGCTAAAGGATCTGAATTAGGGAGCGTGTACATGCAACATCGCGCCTTCCGTCATTGTACTCAGCTGGATTATCAAATAATCATTGATCCTGCCCTTGGGACATGATGATTCAACTCGAAACAACTCATTTTTAGCATTCATCTGTTAATCGACTGGCCCCTCCCCCCCCCCCTCCAGGTCATTGTATGGAGCAAATCGAATTCATCTGCCACCACATTTCGGAGTGGATTTAGAAATGCGCGGCTCATCCCTACTCTGGGATTAACTAAAACCACAAACTTTATCCTTTGTCTTTCTACTGGTATGGGAGGCGTTGGGCTACAGTGGGGTAAAAAGAAAAAAAGGAGGATGTCCTCCAAAATTCATCGTTGATTGCATGCACTTGTGTAGATCGGACATCTGTTGTCAATAGGAGCCTATTAAGAACTGAGCTGGAGAGATAATTATCAGCGCTATCAATAGGGAGTGTAACTACAAATCAATGCTTTTCCTAGCCCATGCGAACATATGTAGCTAGACACGCTCACACCTGCCTTTAGTTATACCTTAAAGGAATCGGAAGGGGTACGGAAAAATGAGTTCATCTCTCAACCATATGTTTAGGTTGTATCAGCTTAAGAAAGACGACATGCAAGATTTTACACGAAAAAGTGAGAATCCGGCGAAGTTGCACCTTCTCAGAGTCGCGGTCAAGGGGGCGGAGCCTTGAGTGAATGCCCGCCCCGTCGTCAGCCGCGGTCGGAGACGGAGAGAAGCACTGTTTACTTTCTGTTCCCACTCTGCGTCTCCGAACGCGGCGAAAGACGGGCGGAGGAGGGACACATACTTGGAGGTCCCGCCCCGTGGTCCGCCACTTTGAGTAGCTATATCTCAGCGGAACTCTCACTTTTTAGCGTGCGTGCATGTCGCCTTTATTAAGTACAACATAAATATTAGGTCTGTGCAGAATAAATGGCCGAAACGTAACTGGCCATAACTTCGCTCAGACACAACTTTATTTGTAGAAATAAGAACCATTCGAATCTACAGAATTTCGCAAACGATCTGGTAAAGAAAATATGCCATCACGATCAAATTGTGGATTGCGAGAATTAATGAAGTCAAGAATGGCATTTTTACCGTGCATAGTTTTTCTGCCGCAGGTTTGCATCGGGAACCCGGAAAAAGTGGTAATCCGCCAGGGATAGGTCTGGGGAATAAGGGGGGTGAAGGAGAAGCTCGATGCCTAACTGCATCATTTTTTTACTGGGTGCGCAAAACAGCGCAAAACCCCACAGTTCGCAAGTCACCCGGCAGAAACTGATCGAGACTCTCCCTCACCCCCCTTATTCCTCAGACCTATCCCTGACGAATTACCACTTTTTGCCGGTTTTCGATGCAATCCTGCGTCAGAAGGAGTTCGCCGGAACTATGCATGTTGAAAATGCCATCGTTGACTTTTTTAATTTTCGCAACCCAGAATTTTATCATGATTGCATATTTTCTTTACCATATCATTGGCAAGGTTTTGTAGATTCGAATGGTTTTTATTTCGACAAATAAAGTTGTGTCTGAGCGAAGTTATGGCGTTCTGAAAAAAGTAGTCCGTTTTGGCCATTTATTCTGCACAGACCTAATATATGGGTAAGAGAGAAAGTCATTGTTCCGTGCACGATTCCTCTGAAGATTTCTTCTCCCTTCAAAGTTACTTAGTAACGCGATAGAATCTTAATACCTGGTAAATCTCTGGAAATATCACTGAATACGCACCTAATACTTTCTAGGCTTGCGAGACAAACGCATGGCGCATTCCTTATTCTTGGACTGATGTCTTGCCCTTACGGCTATGATCCATTCACATTGGGCCATACTTGCAGTACATGGCATTCTCTGCCACGTAGAGAATAGGCGACGCGGTCCATCACTGTCTGAGCTCCCTCATTTG
The DNA here is from genome assembly GCA_963978905.1 of Trichostrongylus colubriformis. NCBI lineage: Eukaryota > Metazoa > Nematoda > Chromadorea > Rhabditida > Trichostrongylidae > Trichostrongylus > Trichostrongylus colubriformis. Next base: position 46,043,796 of record OZ022259.1, read on the forward strand.
GTCGGTGTGTTTCCGATCACATGTTTGTGTTCTCTGCTGCACTCACGTCACTCTGTAGCACTCATCACGATTCGGTTCCAGGCGCGTGCGCATTCTATGTGTCGCGGGAAACGCTGTAGCAGATCACTGGTCGATACGGGTCTAGTGCCCTGGGAATCGTCGCGAAGTCTAACTGCACCGTTAATGGTTGATTGAAAGGACTACCCGTTCAAATTAGTGCAGACTTCCGGTAACTGTTGAGCCCTGCGGAAGGATTAAGCTGGCGTCGAGGAAAATTTTCGAGAAATACGACCCCTCAAAATTCAATGAATAAAATAACACAATTCTTTTTTCCTCCCCCGATCGTTGTTGCATCTTTGGCGTCTATGTCTATACTCGAGCCGCCTCTCCAGAAGGTCTTCAATCGATAATCATACCAGTGCTACCTAGTATAGACTATGATTATCGATTGACGACCTTCTTAATTGTACAACCAGCCCGAAATTTCCTTGAAGGTCATGGGTTTTCTCGAAAAGCGTGGGTGTCGAGGATTTGTTGATGAAATTTCGAAAAACACAACCATCCTCCACGTTCGAATAATCTTTACGGAAGTCTGAGCCTGCTTAAGAGTGCGGAAACATTTCTTTGCTATTACCTAGTGACGGCCGAGTGAAATAGAAGGTCTATGGAATCTAATCGATGATGTGATGTGTATATCACATAACATCATCGATTGGATTCAAACTTAACTGTCATTGTCATAGCCTTTTCACGGACTATGCATCTGTTATTGTACGAAACCGTTTGAACTGGTCTATAGGAATGTAGCAGAAAACCTTTGCCTTCATTCATTCCGGTAGAGGAGTCGTACTCATGAATTCCATGATTCAAATTATTTCCAAAGATTCTTGACTCAGTATTCAAACAGCAACACAAGAAACAAGAAGCAATTGTTTTATTGCAAAAATGAAACGCTAAATAAACCACAACTCTTTTGAATTTCTGCCGAAAACCTGCCAACAGTTCCCGCCGGCTTGAAAGAGCACAGTGCAGAGTCTCGCGCTCAGTATTGGCTTGCTTCTTACGCTACGTTACCGATCTCATGATCACTTTGTCCCCACAGCCGTCGCGGCTCCGCCCACAGTACCTGCGTGACCACATCTTTGAGGGAAGTATTTCTGCCGTATTTTAATTTTCTCGCGTGAAACTTTGCAGGTGGTCGTAGTGCATTAATACAACATAATCATGTGGAAGGAAAGACGATCAATTTCTGTGAAAGATTCTTATAGGAGGAGTTCCTAGTTGAGAAGTGGATCGATATAATATCAAGGTTCAGGTCATCCAAATCCCTTCAATGATTTGAGACCACTGGGAATCCCAGCTCTACCGTAGATGCGGAAAAATCAGCTCCCATATGCGAACATACATAATAGGTAACTCATAGGAATTGTAGTCTCTACTCATGAAGGCAGAATACTAGAGGATGATAAATCCTTTTATATGGGCCATGCATTTCACTGCTTTCCAAAATCGCTTGATGGCATTTGAATGTTTTATGAAATACCACTTGTTGAGCAGCGGGTGAGCAAGTCAGTGGTTTCAGTCTCTCATGAGGGTTTCAGAAGCGGGGCTTGGGAAGAGTTTTATTGGCTTGGATAGCCCTGGTTAGCGATTTGATCCCTCGGTCCTGATTATCGGAGCGGCGCCACCACACAACCTTCACTTCGGAATCACTGTCCATACAAAAAACTAGTGGAACTAACAATAAAATTTATTCACCGAATTCAGAGATTCATAAGAAATGTATAAAAAACGGAAAATTAGGTATACATCAACAATGGCTTCCTGTGATTCCTCGTGTATTGAATTGTATCCGACACAGACCATACGACGGGACCATTTATGGTCTTAAAGGAATTCAACCAGATGGGGTGCACACGCAGAATTCTGCCTTTTGTCGACACTCCTACCTACATATCTAGGGAGAAATCCCTAGGTGACCCTTGGACATTGACCATTTTCAGACCCCATAGCTCAACTACCCAGGTTAACTTCAAGTCGTGTGTCGCATGCTCTTTGGGAAAATCCGCGCAATGACATCCGAAATCACAGATTGAAATTCATTGCACGTCTAGCCTACACAATGCCTCGCGAGAGCAATCGATCTCTTTAAAATGTTTTTCTTTTGAATCTGTCTAGTATCACGTGGTCTTTTATCATCTTATTCCATCTTCCTTAAAGCATTCCTTTGCGAATTTTTTGGCAGTTTTACACATACCGTAATCTTGATCTCACTTCCTTTTCCATTGTTCCCATCTCTACGATCATATGTCCGTTTTCTGATTGTTAGGTCCTCGTTGAGCATCTCAGCCATTCCCTAGTCGTTCTGTAACTCACGTAACAATTGGTTCATTTCACTATTTTATCGAATTTCTTATAGTTTTTTTTAAACTCGTTTATCAGACATCGAAAGAAGTGCAGGAAGGGCACTCCCAGGTGTCGAGGAAAAAAGCTGGTTCCGTACGACCCCTCCCCTTCTTTTTAGCCTCTCTAATACCAGTAACTGTTGCCGGATTGTATAGTTGCAATGTGTTTTTTATTGCTATGTATCCTTACATAAAGCAAAAAGATATTTCACACTCCTTCTCACGGATTGGCTGTGAAATACCTTTCGCTCCTCATGTGCTTATTGGAAATTCGGATTCTGGTTGAAGGTAAGTTCCCCCCCCCCCCTCTGTCCGGTCCAATACGACCCCCTGTCGAGGATTCCTCGACTCCCGATATATCCTGAGTGCAGGTCTGCTCGGTCCGACAGTGAGCCTACACCATCCAGCGGTTTGCGTCATCTGCTGTAGGGCAATTTTAGCTAAAAACTGCAACCTAACGTGACCATGGAGACTTAAATCTAGGCCTTTGAAGCTTTCCAAGCTTCAATTTCTGAGCATTGAGCTTTGAGCAATCCGAACTACTCCAAGTATTGGGTCTTCTTGTCCCTGAACACCTCTCGAAATCTTCAAAACATCGCAATAAAGCGTCCTTGAATCATTGGAAAGCGTTCCACTTCCCGAAACAATAATTTCGAATGATCCAGGCGAAAATGGGGGGGGGGGCAGCCAGCTTGAAGCCACGCCTTCACATGCTGGCTGGTTGTCTCCGCCCCCGACACATTCTCTACACAGCTCCACGACACGACGGATGTATGTGTATGGCACTACGTGGTAATCGTACTTACCAGATACGTGTGAAAAAGTAGGTGTGGCCATCGTTCAGACCAATTCAGATGATCTGCTAGCTGGCCAGGTGGCTGGTGCTATTACTACTACTGCTCCTGCTCCTACTGCTACTATTGCTATCGTCTGACGACGACGATCATGTCGTGCCGACTTTCGACAAATGAAAGTCTTGCACCTACCGAATTTGACTCCGTGGCTTGTGCCAGCTGTTTCTATTTTATCTATATGGTGGCTAGTCCCTATGTGACCCACTACTACACACGACGATGTCCAGCAGGACTACTTATCTGCCGTGATCCATTCGATAACGATTGCCATTGCGAAAATTCAAAAGCTGTTTTTAATCTGCCAGAATTCACAGTGAACAGGTGGGTCATCTCATTTCACTAGCCATTTCTTTCGTGATCTACTGTTTTCGAATGATTAATAGACATCTACGCCCGATACTATCCCGCTTATCCACCCTTAATTTGTTTGATTTTTATTTTTTTTCTATTAATCTTTCGCCGCGGCTGACATTCACATAAGGATTCTTATAATTTCTCTTTTGAAATTTATGAAAGCCCCCTTATTACATCTCGTACCCCGTACATTTGTACTCCACCAGCACACATTCATCTTGTCCTCCCCTTCATTCTTTTTTTATCATTTCATTTTCTTCGCTGTGATTGATTATCAAGTCATTCTTTTTTTCCAGTTGTCCTTTTACTATCTTTCACATGACCAATTTTATTGACTGTTTTAGTCTCTACTTAAAAACAGTAGTTCATTTTCATTTCCTCTATTTATCATTGTGATCTTTGTCAATTCTCATTCAATCTTCCTTTAAGCACTCCTTTGCGAATTTTTTGACAGTTTTACACATACCGTAATCTTGACCTCATTTCTTTTTCTTTTTCGTCTCTGCAATCATATGTTCTTCTTCTTCTCTTTGTGGGAGCCCGTTGAGCGTCTCAGTTGCTCCCTAGTCATCCTGTCGTTTACGTATAAATTGGCTCATTCATATTTTATCCTCCCCCCTACAGTTTTTGGTTGACCCCTTTAACCAATTCATAATTTCTTTAGCTCACGAGAACCTAGATTACCTTCCAGTCTCTCTGTCACCTTCTTGAAACCATCGTGTCCCTTTCCATTTTTGTCACAAAAATTTCAAATAAAATAGAATTGTTAGTGTAACCTGCACGCTTTGACAGTGTGTCATCTGTCATGTTTTCATCTTTTCATTTCTTCTGCTTCCTTTTCTTCATCTGTGTTTTGGCAGCTGTTGAGTGCTTTAAAACTTTTGCGAAATTTCGATATGCGTGACGCTTGACGTGAAGTTATAACAATTCATCGTTTCTGGAGATCTTCCCCCATTATAATTTCTTTTCTGGGAAATTTCCTTTGCGTGAGATATTCATCAATCGGCGAATTCCTAAATGGACCTCATGAGTGGAACTCCTTTCCATGGAAAAAATGCGCTTTTCTCGATATGCTGTTCAGTGCCGTGCGTCGCAAAGGGTCCCTCCTCCGTATCTCTAGGAAGGTTTTCCATTTTTTCTAGGAAGGTATATCTCTGAGAAAAGTTTTTTCATTTTTTTTATCTGGAAGGGTCGCGAAAGCAATTTCGATATTTATAACGCTGTATGGAAGAAACGGCGTATGGGTCATTGCGAAGGGAATTAAGCAAAGTGTGTCATAACCATTATCCTAAGCCTAAGGAGTAGCAGAAGTTTTGAGGTAGACAGAATAACTCCCTTCTAGGAAAAGGTTCTCACATATTATGTGGCTCTCCCACGTCGGATAACTTTTCCACAGTCTCTAGCTTTAAATCAGGCTCGCTGCTACCTTCTTCTTTCATACTGATCCCAGAAATCTACTAGCTAACTCTCACTTTTCTTCATATTCGACCTGATTCCTTTCTATTGGAGCCACCCAAGGAACTCCAGCCACCCGTTTATCATGGTCAGGTCATTCCCGTACATCTAACAGTTATATTCTCTTCAAAGGAATCGGAAGGTATTGAGAGAAAGAGGAAGATGGGAAGAAATGATCGTCTTGAAACGAACATTAGACGTTAGATGTGATAATCGGTAGAGAAACTCGGATTCAAAAGCGCGACGTTGTGGTCTGTATTTGCATCTCCCGCGCATCTCTTTGAACTGCATCATCACCTCCGAGTTGCTCGCTGTAGAAAATGTTATTTGTTGTTTCGTAGGGTGTATTTCATTCATTCATTCATATTTATTTATTTATTTATTTATTACGCCACCTTTGCGACATGCCATCTTAACTATACAAAACACCAAGAACGGAACAATTCCACTCAAGAATAGGAGCTAATAAACGTGAAGAAGCTAAATAGGCCCGCTCTATACCTATCAATCAATTCAAACATAATTATGCGGAATTAGTGAAACAACAGCAGCAGCAATCAAATAGGACAATTAATGGTATAAGCGAAAGGGTAAGAAAAAAGTGCTCTTGTTAAAAGGAAAATCCATTGAATTCATACCGACGTTTTAGCAACGTGTCGCGTGTGCAATGTCTGTAACCTAACGAACTCCAAGCTATACGGTACGTTGTTAGAGTGGGCCAAAATTGCCACCTCCGATGTCTTTGATGGTATCGTTCCCTCTCAAAATTATTCTGGCCTCTGAATACTTACACCCGTCGCGTCGCATTTATCTGGAATTATCTTATGGTTAAGTCATTATCTAATTCCCCACCTACTATTTCATAGCGTTTACTATTCCCACGCTTTCTACCAGAATCATGTAGTTCAATCCTTTTTTAATGGTTCCTGCCGAGGTACCTTCCTCCAGTCATTTTTAGTCATTTTCAGTACTTTCCTCTGATCATTCTTGTCTCAGACCATTCCCATTCCAGTACCTTCCTCCGACCATTCCCTTTTCAATTACTTCCTACTAGTATTCCTATCTCATTGTCAATATTGTTCACCGTTCTTATCCCATCCTCTCAACAATCTGTCACCTTTTTGATTCTTTTCGATCACTTTAAATCAAAACCAGAGCTCCACTGCTATCATTCATCCCTTCTAGCCATCCACTTATCCTCTTTGACTTTTTGTGGAAGCCGACGGCAAGCGTGGAGCACAATAGAGTTTATAATTGATACATCCCATGGAAACCATTTGTCCATTGTCATTCCTCTTATGGAATTCTCCGGGGAGTTTCTCCTTATGAAAATAAACATTCCTCTATTGCCAAATTCAAATTCCCAAATTTCTAAAACTATCCACTCAATGCAGATTTTCATGGGCTTTGCTGTGCGTCCAACGAAACGTGGTGCTTCGGACCAGCCATTACGTAAATTTTGCGGGAAGTAATTTTCGGAGCGTGCGTGGTCGCATGTCCTCATCCCGTCTGAGATATATAAAGCTCCCGACTGAAGAACGAGGGCGTGTGTGTGTGTGTGTGTGTGCTTTTATACGGCCTGGAACATATCCATTCCAGTCGTCCGCGCGTGGAAACATGACCGTTTTAATGTTAATTATTTGTTTGATTATACTTCTCTCATTTTTCTCGTATCCATCTGGATCCCTCTCTCTTCCCCGTCAGATCATTTGATTTATTTGTTCTCTCAATTCGGTTTTTGTCATGCTCTGCTCAAATCATTAAGTTGATGCATAATTAATGCAAATTTCTATTGTTACGTTTTTCTGTAGAGAAAATTGACGTTTTGACGACTAATGGATGAGAAGCAGACCTAGATTGCGAGGTGACGAAAACGCTCCAAAATAAGGATTTTATTATTGTTCTTGTTAGATAAAATTGCTGAAAAAAGCCGCATTAATTATGCACCATCCCAATAATAGCTCATGAATCCTTAAAGCCCATATGAAAAAATTTCATTTTGCTGACCCATATTCAATTTTTTATTTCGCTTAATTCTATCCTTCAGTCTACGTTGACATACTCTCATCGAAAACGTGTCTCATTAAGCACACATCCTTGTACATACTACTTCCAAACCATGACTATATATGGCGTACTATGCAAAAGTGGATTAAAGTATTACTGTAGAAAATTTTTTGTTGGGCCTTATTAGATACAGGGGGTAACTTGTTGAATATTGCATTGTAACATGCCCTTCACAATATTATACATGTGCATTTCTACATTACATTAGTATTGACCGTTAGTCATACATGATCATATTACTACTTGACACTTCACAAGTGTCCCTCCCCCCCTTTGATACAGCATTGATTTTCTTTTACTAAGCCTCCGATATTCTTATAATATTCATTCGATTTTAAATATTCATTCGTTTCGACAAATAGTCTTCTTCGGAGTCTGTAAAGCCGACGTAACTTATGTATTTATGAAACAGATAATTCTTGACCAATTTTCAAGTTACAAAAGAAATACAACAAAAGAATGAATGTGAATGAATCCTAAGCTATACTTTGAATCCCGCGGAGCTGAAATGTTGAGCTATAGGTTAGCGTCTTGAGCTGGAATTATTCGGTGATCCTTATATGAGTTTTTAAAGCTCTATATAGCTAGTATAGCATTTTAGATCAGTTAATTTGTTGATTTTTCTCGTCGAATTCCGGTTTTTAAAATGATTATGGCTTGCGATTCAAACACGTGAATTAGTCAAACTACGTTAAGTGCGTTAAGTTTTTAGTAATGCATCATTTATTTGCTCAATCGCTAAAACAAAAAAAGTGTCCGAAAATGTTTAAATATGACTTTTATTTTAATTATTCATCGATTTTACAATAATAGATGCTAAATGAAACCAGAGGAGATATTTTTTTCTATTTCCGGACTATACTCGTGATACTAATAAGTCTGCGAATGTGGTAGCATGATATACGTGGGAGTCCATTTCGACAAACATTTAGCGGGAGCAGAGTGCATGGCACGACCTGCCATTGATGAGATAGTTGTAGCAAATATTCATCAATGTAGCGTTGAATGGGTCGTATAGTCCTTCTCTTTTATCTCCCTTGTCTTTATTCGATTCACAACAGCTCAGCCCATGGAATGAAAGTGGTGTCGTGGCAAGAGGCGCTGTTATCAACTGCACAATCCATGATCAGGTCTGCTGAGTATTCCGTCATCCTGAGGTCAATTACCTATACCCTATCGCTTACATTCCTGTGGGCTAGTGTAGTGGTAATTGGTAGTGCTCCCACTCGCATGATTCCTACTACGAATCTGGGATCAGTTCCTGTCTGGACCAAATGAGCTTTCTGGTTTTAGGGGCGCTGAATTGGTACCAGTTTCATCTTGGGAGGATACAAACATTGTCTTGTATATGGGCTGACTCACAATCCTAGTGGGACTAGAATGCGTGGCTCATTCCAGAAATGAAGTGGTCAATTCTTAGTGCTTTGTATTCAACAACAATTGCGTTCCCTTTGGGCTATCACAACCTAATGTATCATGGTTTACGAAGTGCTATCGACTAGTTAAGTACGATCGGCAAGGTCCATCAGCGCTGTGAGACGCGTAGCCATCAAATGAACATTTCTAGTAATTCACTTGATGGAATTCCGATTATATGGAGCACGTCATCTGAGAACGGGACGGCTCTGCTTGAGCCATAAATCAAGTTCAGCAAGATGGAATCAGTGGCGTAATGTGCATTGTGCGTGAATGTGTGTACTATATCAATTTGATGTGCCTAACGAATTCCAATAAGGTAGATGGAGCAAATGGCGACTGCCGAGGTTGGTCCTGTGCGTGCTTCTTTGCAAAGCTTCTAAAAATGATTTATGCGAGTTCGATACGCAAGGAAGGGAAGACTCCGTAACTCGAAGTACGCGGACGACATACAGTAACGGTCAAAAATATATGCGGTTTTGGAATCTAACCATAACTTTGGTAGACGTTTACATTGCACATTCAATTTCTTCTGTGTTTTGAAGGCAATTGGTACTCAATGAAACAAGGTATTTCAGCTGGATAGGGCGCAGGTTGAAAATTGAAAAAATTGTTTAATTAAAAACTCTAAACCCCTGGCTGAACCTTTCGAAAAATTCAATTAGACCTTTAAAAAAATTCAATTAGCAATAAATAGCTCATAACTTATCGAAACGAGCAGATGTACAGAAAGTGACACGGATTAAAGCTAGGACTTTGTTACACATCATTCGGGATCATGACAGCACTCATGATGCTCCTACATCACCTCTTCTGAAGTGAAGTGTTTGTTTCCAGACAACTTAACTTTCCAGTTTTCTCTTTTCTTTATACCAGGCGAGAGGAATCTAAGATTCTAGCCATGGATGAGAAGATTGGTAGAGGTCGTTTCACCGTTTTACTTAACCTCTCCATACCGTTCACGAAAAAGAGGGCTATTGATCCTATCCTGTCCTTGTTCTATACATGTATAGGACTACTTCGACTGGCCCTCTCAATTTAATGAATACCCCTTCCTCCTTCTCCCTCGCAGCATAACTAACCTAATTATGTACTTGTTTAGTAAGCGATTTCCGAGAGTAAACAACAGCACCCACCAGTGGCTTCTAAATTGGGCAATCCTAGTAACGTCAACTTTCGCCTACAGTAAGCCCCACGTCCAGTGTAAAGAAAGGGAAAAAACTTTATGAGGGGCAATTGAGATATTTAACAATTTTTTTTCATCATATTTCATGTCTACTTAATGCCTACACAAATGTCGGGCCATTGAATAGCCTAATTCAATTTTATGTGACTGCTTTGCCTGTTATCCACATGGTTTGTTGTCGCCAGGCGCTTTTGACTCTAGAGCATGAGAACGCTGTGAGTGCTATCCATCGGGAATTTTAATCAGTGCCTGAATACGTGGCGCATACCAAAAAGGGTGAACCCGGAAACTCTATCTTTTATCCTTCTCACTGCGCATACCCAGTGCATCTATCGTTTTCTCTCGACCAGGATTTAGCGGGACCCTAGAGATTTTTTATGGGCGGGACCCTAGAGATTTTCTTTACCCTAGGGATTTTTTTGGAGCTAAGAAAGGTTCATTGGGGAGATTGTTTGCTGGCCGGCAGCCTCGGTCGGCTGACTCTGCTCGATTTGTGACGTATAGTCACTTTACGATGAAATTCCAAGGTTGTGGGTTATGAGCGTTGGGTTATGGATTACGAAGGTGTGTACCCTTATGTTAAGATTCCGCACGACGACGAGCGGCGCGTGACGCACTGTATGCGAGGAGCTATGCGCGTCGCGGTAGTTGGGTCTTAGAACGATTACACGGTAATGCTAGGTGCGCGATACGCAGTTGACTTAAAATCGCTTCAGGACCCAAAAAATGGCGCCTTTAGCTCGTTCGCACTACTTCGCTTACGACATGCCGCGGTGCGATATCCTGACATAAGGATATACACCCGGGTCACAACGGTTCCGGTTAGATTTAACATATTGCGGGCACCTGAACAAATAAGGCAACGTTCGAGATGTTAATCAAATAAGTACACTCAAAATAGCACGAGTTGGTGCATTCGATATCCCGGTCCATTAGTTCCAATTCAAAAAGTGCACGCAAAAGCTGGCCTTTAGGGAATACCCTGTACAAGGAACGCTCTAAACTCCATCAAATAGCGCTAACTCCATTAAATGGCGTTATCTTGGCTGTGATCACAACCAGACGGCTATTTCTTTGCTTGTCACTGCCAGCTGCAGCGCAAAATCAGCGAGATGTCCCCTAGGGATGTTCTTTGATCGCTTGCTCATGGTGGTCTCAAAAGTACCTTGCCTTGTTTCTGAGATACTCAAAGGTTGCATGGGCGTGGCTTTCCTGGCACCCGTCAGCGTTATTGGTATTTATTTATTTATTTATTTGTGATAGACATCCGTATGAGCAAACACTCCTGAACAGGACGGCTCTCCCATGGATTTGCTGGAAGACAGAAGGAGATCAGTTCTAGTTTAATGGACAGCCAAGGTGCAATAGGCTTAGGACATCAGTCACTTTGGAAATGGAGGCATTCAGGCTCCACTTTGCCAGGAAAGTTCATCGAGTGAAGAGCTGCCTCAGAAAGGTGCAACTGACTCGCGAGCAGTCCAGGACCACCCTGATCAGGCTGCCTTCCGGATAGAAAGACGCAAACTCCGCTTCGTAATACTCTGAGAGTTCTGAAAGAGACTTGACATTAACGGAATCTCAACGATAACTCAGGAATCCAAAAATCATGGAAGCCTCGGGTGTATGTCATGGCGATGTGTTCATGCAGAAAACATAAAGGTTCTTAAAAGTTTAACGATGGTTGACGTACCGCCCTTCATACTTCTATTATAAGGCAATCACATTTACTGAAGCATTGGTATTGATGACCGTCTTCACCTATAACTGACAGTGTATGTCACGGAGACGTATTTGGCACGCCTCTAAGTGTCCAAGAAGTAATCGTTCTGGGCGAATAAGGTTCTTTTGTAGCGAGCCGTGAAAGGAAACCAGTGCATCAGCCAATATCTCACCTCAATTCCAAAATGTCAGGAATTCCATCTTTACGTAAATAATAGTTCATGCGGGATACTGACATCTCAAGTTTTTCGAAAGTTCTCGAGGGTTTCCTTGGAATTTTGTCTGTTAACATTCCACAACGGCAACTCAACTGCTTTTGAACGATGAATCATCCAGTTCTTAGCGGTAGCCGAGGAATTTGTTTTCGACCAAATAATTGGACTGGTTTTCCTCTTTCAAAACCCTCATTTTTCCACTTTTATCTGTACAAAACTCTGAACTGTGCATGAAGTAGTCTACCATTGGACTGAAGATGGAATTCCATGATTTGTCAATCATGATTTGATAACCTTGATGAGGGTTTGCGACCTCAACTTACCCGTGGACTGCTTTTTCATTATTTGGCTTTTATCCACTTCACCCAAAAGGTCTTTGCCACTTCAATTTGAAGCCCCTTTTAGCTCTCGTCCTGGATTTTCACAGAAAACAATTATTTCAAAACAGAGTTCGGGCATTTTAAGAACATTCATAGAGACTCTGGAATTTCATGCCGTCAGATTGTCTGGAAGTGAAAAACGCCTTCAGGCTGCCAGGAATTTATTCATTTAGCAGTTACCACGTGCTTATCCATATATGGGTAAAGCTGAAGTGTCGCGAAGTTGGCATCGGCACGCAATGCCTCGTCTCTTCGTCGATTAATTCCTCGTCGTTTAATTCACCTAAAAGAACAACGAGAAACCACAATGAGCGCCGTGGGAGGCCCGCGAGAGCACAGAGTTCAACCGCAATCGCAGGCCAAATCTCACCGCAAAAAGTTTCGTTTCTAAGCCGACTCATTTCACTTTACAGCATATCAGATCGGATCGTGGAATGACGAGTGTGCAAAGAACAACGGGGGGCCATACGCAGTCGCGTGATGGATGGGAGACATAAAAATAGAAATAATTTTGTCAAATCATTATTAGATCCATAGGACATGTTATAAAGTCGTAATAGCATAGCAGGAAGAGGCACTGCTAGCCACCTTAAGGGTTCAAAGATCAGATCCGGGCTATCAATGCTTTCATCTCTGCATAATTATAAATTTGGTATTAGCAATTAAGTATAGAAGAATGAGCGGAATGCGTTAAGCGTTATTTGCTAGTCATGCGAATCACCGTATGATCGGGAAACACATTCAAATGCATTTATAATTCTATATGACGATCGAAGTCGCGGCCTTGAGAAATTCTTCAACGATGTGGGGGTTTCAAGCTATTTTCGACCGCTCGAGATCGAGCTAAGAATATCTCGTGGTGTATTTGTGTGACATGCTTGACCGATTCCACATTAAACCAACACAATCCTATTTCTCCCAGGATGGGTAAGCAGATAATTATTAGATAAACCTGTCTGGAGAAATTCAAAGGCTGCGTAGGAGCATCGGTTTCACTCCAAAAATTCAAAAAATGCGACAAAATTGAAATTCCTCTATCATTTCAGTCTAAAGTAAAAACGTAGGGCATGCTGAAGTTGGGTGACTTTTAGGAATCATCTTCGATGTTGTCTGCGGATGATCCTGTGATTTGACTCTTCACACTCATGAACATATACCAAATACATCTCAATGACATACGTGACCAATTTTTAGCTTCAATTTTTTGGCTTTCATTCATCATTGTAACAGTAGTATTAGTTCACAGCACTGCACCTCTTAAATATTCAATGCTGACAATTTGTTATATTAACCTCTTATAGCAGGCGCTCAGCATGGTTACATCGCCGTGACATACATTATAACTCTAAGGTTTCCCATAAGAAGCGTTACATGATACGCAGTTGAAATTTTGGAAATTCGCATCTGAACCACTCCTCTTTCTGGAAATCCAGTGCGAACAGTCTGTGACATTGGCCTCATATAACAGACCCTCTAACTTGGATATCGTCATGACATACACTCCAACTCTACGGTTTCTCATGGGAAGCGTTCCATGACACGCAGCTGGAATTGGCAGTCCTGCTGATACATTCAGCCTCCGTAATCTTTCATATTTGAAACTCCTACAGCTCCCGTTTCAAAGTTTCGGGAAAACACCAGCAACTTTGTCGGATTTTCCATCATGGGCTCGACAAATTGTGTTTGACTTCCTTGTTTTTGCTATGTGTTTCTGACTCTTACAAAAAGCACCCTTTCCTCGAAGGCCAGCTTTTCTTCGGAAAGGCATTGTTCCAGGAAGGGCAATCAGCTAATTTTCACCATTGGTGCTGCTTCGTAATCTGTTCTGTGATGTCTTTCAGTTTGTCCAACTCGTCATTTTTGCTTTTCAATAGCGATGCATCAAGAGAGCAGACACTTTTGAACGCGGGCGCCTCCCTCGTGGCAGATAACCGGCCTCGTCGTGTAATTCGATAGAGGAATGATTCAAGCTAAAATTAGCAGCCAATCGACCGGGGCTTTTTTCAGCTTTGTCGGGATCGCTGGAAACATAAAAGCCTTGTACGTCTCACATTAAAGGAGTACTCTACAACGCTTTAATTTGAAGGCTTTTAATGTCTTCCTCTTGAATAGGTTCGGCGAAATTCGATCAGCAGATCTTGTAAGAGATAGCGGCCCCTCTTAATATTAAGTCGGCTGAATCCTCATATTTCAGGCTGTTTGCCCTTTTTGTTAGTTTGCATAGTAAATGCACTGCCACCTTCAATATTTCATAGTGCGGGAACTCCTTTTTTTTCAAGTGGGCTTAAAATAACTTAACGGGAAGAAGAACGGAGTTTTTATTAAGCTTCCTTCTAGAAAATACCCCTTCCATTTCATCGCTTAAGACCCTTTTAGAAGTGGAAGTCGCCGTTCTGGAGGATGTTTTTCGACACGTTTCCAGTTATCTGTTAAGTAGCTTATTTTTAGATTTTTGACGTTAAAAGCGTTTGCATGAGAAAAGGGAGGCATTATCGGATTTTTGAGGCAAAAGTGCAAAAAGCGTTGAAAAATTGGTTGTTTTGTTGGGGCACTAAGCCTTTGCCGGAGAACAATCGAAGGCGATTTAACAAGAACAAGATTCAAAGGCTAGTAACAAGACCACTATGACTCAGAACATGTGAGACGTGCCCCTCTAAGCCGGGAAATGGGCCTTTTTCAGGGGAGACTATGCAAATTCGAAAATTTAAAATCAAGTCTTTATTGTTCAAAAATTTGCAATATGACACCGTTCTCCAGAGGAGTAGCCTGACAACCCAAAAATAGAATGCGTGAGCGAATGAGGGGATCGCACGTGGCAGTAGAGTTCTCAAAATTCCCTGGGATTTGTTAACAGTTTTGTATTAATCAGCATTTTCTTACTCTGTCTTCGAAACCCTTTTTCCCGTTTTTTTTTTTCTTTTTCGGGTACTTCCACTTATATTGTTGGTTGATGTATTCTATTCCATGTAATATTAGTCATCTTGGTGAAAATGCTATGCTGGGAAAAGCCGCCCAACTCTCGGTAAAACAGTAAACATTTGAGCTGTTCCAATGGGAACCTTCAAAGAGGTTTTATGAAATTTCTGAGGACATTTCATTATGGAAAATGCAGCCGATAGCCGATTCTACTTCCGGAATGCCCTCACTGATAAGATGCAATTATGGTTTCTCTTGGAGCAAGTCCAAAACTAAGTACAAATCAATGGGATTGTCTGCGGCCGAGAGCATTGCCCTTTTCTACACCAGTTTTCTAAGATTCTAAGATTGCTTGCATTGAAAGAATTGCAGTATAACACCCCCCCCCCCCCCACCCCACCTTCCTAAGGATCTACCTCCCTACTGCCGTGCAAGCCAAAAATTGTAGTCGTCAGTGAAGGGTAATCGCGCGTGATGGTATAGCTTCCAAGAATTCCTGAAATTTTCCAAGAGTTTGGATATACTGAACCATAAGCGAATCTAAATTTATGTAATCAAATTGAGATTTAGTGGTTTTTTCTGTCTACATGCCCGATCTGCCCCGATGTGTTGTGCTTTAAAAAAATTTTCGCGGCACTTCGTAATTCTTCGCGGAATTTTTTTTTAAAAGATTCATACATATCCTTTTGAAATTATGGAAGGAAAAGGAAACCGTCTCGAATGTGCGTTTCATTGATTTTTTTTTGTATACGCTGCATGCGGAATTTCGTATGCATTTTAAAGGTATGTGAATGATGGTTTGCCTTCTACAACGGCCTGCTTCGTAAAAAAATTAACGACCGCCTATGATGTTTGCTTGTGAAACACCGTTAGGCCTTCCCGTAAACGGAAATATTCCCAAGGGCAGAAAGAAATCTCAAGTTAGGTAAAGACAGTGGTAGGAGCAGTGTGTGATCATTGATCACTTTAAAGGAGAGTCATGCAAATGTAAGCGACGGATCTGTAAAAAGTATTTCTGGCGAAATTTCCGGTGAAACGTAGAGTCTTCAGGCTGTGTAAGAGGCGCCTTTTCCGCAGCTTCCACCTATTTTACATGACCCGCCCCTTTTGGAATCAACTAAGACTAAGAGAGGGGTCCCATTTTTTGGGGCTTATGATGTTTCATTCCCTTTTTTTCTTCGCTTTCATTCAAATGTAGTAGCACCACGGATTTCACACCCAAAAATCTTTCCATGTATCACCCGAACTACCACTACCACTAAATATAAGGGCTGATCCAAAACATCGAGTGATTCTAATATCACAATTCATTCCAGTTTGCAGAACGCTATTATAAGGTTGAGTCAACATGAATCGGACAATTTGACAAGTTTTAATCATTATCGTACAACTTTTTAACGACAACTGGGATTCACTTGTTGGAGGTGGGAGGAAAGGTGGAAATCCGAAGGGGCCAGGTCTGGGGAGTACGGTGGGTGTGGAAGCAGGGTCCAACTGTACGACAGCAGCTTGGCCTTGGTCGATCTTGCAATGTGCGATCTCGCGTTGTTATGCTGGAAGTAAAGTGACCAGCGCCGTAGCGAATTTCGAACATTTGCCGTAATCGACGAATGTAGACGTCGGCGGATACTGGTGCTCCTTCATCGAGCAGCTCGCAGTACTCTGCGCCTTGTACGCTCCACCAAATGCGGGCTTCATTTTCGATGGAATAGTCGCCCGACGCAAACTTCGAATGCCACAAGTACACTGTACTTCCGGCAGGAGCATGGTCCTTGTTAACTACCATATGGGCGTCTTTCAATATCCGCGGGTTCTTGGCCAGATAGCGAAAGAAATAGTATGACGTTGCGGATGAGGTCTCTGGACGGCTTGAAATTTTGGCATGGTGGCGGAATGAAACTAGTTTGGAGTGTTTGTTTGACTGCATTTTGAAGAGCTTTTTACACTCATTCCAACGGTACATCACGCATCCATTTTCGTCAACTCATTGCTGAGTTATGATCCCTGGAAGTGATCATTACCATTTGTTCGATTCGTATTGAATCAACCTAATATTAATTAATTAATTAATTAATTAATTAATTAATCTATTAAATACACCAAATTTGTGCCCTCAAAAGTAGCTCGAAATTTGTGGGAATAAAGACCATGACAGAATGAAAAATATGAGAAGAGATAATAAACAAAAAATGACATGATAATTAGGATTAGAAAAGAAGAAAAACAGATACTCAAAAAATAGCTTTTGCGGTGCACTGCCTTCACATCCTACCAAGTAGCCGATGAGTAGGTTGGCTCACTTTGCGGAAGGCCATAGTGGTTCCCTGACGACATCCTTGTCCCTCATTCAGACCCCTTAATGTCATAAAATTTACCTGGGTTTTCAACCAACTTAACCCATGAGTAACGAATCAGTCTGGGACCCCAGGCGAAGAACGAGGGGAGACCTCAAGTGAGATGCCAGTCAACTTAGGTTCATCACGCGCCTGACGGGTTAACTCCGGATTTATTGTATCGCTAAGTGTTCAAAGTTATGGGTTATCATTGAATTTTCGATTTAATGATTGCGATAAGTTGATTATTTGGTTGGAATATGAGTATTTGGTTCACAAGATCGAGATTCAAAGTGTGACATGGCCTATGTGAATTAGATGTGTGGGACATGTCCCTCCGAATCAGGAAATCTACTTCTTGAAAAATGTTACAAATTTTTCAAATCTAGTTTGAAAAATCGGCCGATTCAACATCCTTCCCCTCGATTATTTCAGCACGACCTCGCTTCCTGAAGGATTTGCAGTGCGACAGCGCCCTTTGTAAGAGTTGTCCAAACAACGATAACCATAATAATCAGAATATGCGTTCTCATCATCACAAATTACTGCACAACATTGGAACGGTTCTTGTAACTTTTCCATGTGATCGCACTATTTTCCCAACCCGCCCATCTGCCTTTACGGACTATTTTACGGGTCATTTTCATAGTATGGCAGCACTACTGGCTTCCGAACATCTCACCTTTGTCATTAATGGCAGGTACATACTATATTGGGAGAGTGTATGTAATGGGCTCAGCACAGGAAGGCTTCCCTCTGTCACGGTATTCATCTTTTCTGCCTTCCCCTTTACTTTGACTACGGAATGGTGCCCGAATTTCATCAACTATCACCCATGAAAGATGGCGTTTTCAATTTAAAACGAAGGGTTGTCGAGGACGATTATTCTGAGGTCGTATCCCTTTGCACTCATTGTATTCTACCTCAAATTCTGCAATTCCTGGCAACTCACACAGCATACACCTCTTGCTTTGCGGATGATTTGTTCCATCCTCCCCCATCAAGATTTCATGGAAATGGCAGGCTAGTTCTAATATCATGGGCTCGAGGAAAAAACGATGAAAAAATTCTGGCTGTCTGTCAGAAACGACGTTGGATTTTTCGATTATTTTTGTCGGACACACATGGCCGTTTGTAGGTCGTTAAATTGCCGAGCACCAAATGGCTTTCGACGCATGCATGCCTGGCCATCTGTCACTTCAAGAAGATGGTATCCATGAACACGCAAAAACACAAAAATTGCTTCGTGCATCTTCAGTAACGAAAATTCCCTAGAGTTTTTCTTTCCAACTCACAATTGGTGATTTCCTAAAGGTTACGTTCATACCAGTTTGTCGCGAAGTCCTTTGATAGTGTTTAGGGATATAGGGCAGCCTTGCAGTGAGAATTATGTATTCATTGTTCATAGTATTGGTGAGCCAGCGAAGGTTAAAGTAGATTATGATCAGGGTGCATCCTGCTACTTAAAAAATACTTATTCAGCCCATCTAATATTGGCATGAAGTTCTGAAGTTTTCGAGTTTGAGGGTTTCTAGTTATTAAATCCAAGTTTGGTGTACAGTTCTTTCCAAAATCTCCTGTGGTGGCCATCTAACTGCGTGCAACTCGTCCACAAGTGGGTGGAGTTCGATAATGGTGTACGAATGCTTGCCGAATCACTGTAAGATGATCTTTGTAATAAAGTGCCTAAGTAATCGCCCCTTTGAGAGCTGCCTTATTGTAGCTAATTCTCTTTGACCAGCCTACATGCTAGTGAAGGAACATTCGCAGCTATTCCAAAAACCTTTGATATCCTTTTTGCCACCACTTCCAAATGTTTACTCAGCTTTAGTTATTCGTCGTTTGTATTTCACACCTAGGCCCTTGTTTTTGTCAAACTGCACGTGGAAACTCATATGATGTTTATACATACTATGACCAAAAGGGATTCGGTTACTACGTATTGATAAACTACCGTGGCTATGAAGATTTTGATGTCTACTTATGTGTACCGGGGATGTGCTTATGTAGACCGTTAGGGATGTGGTGCACGGCGTACCTTGGGTATGGGTAAAGCGAATCTGTGTCATTAAGGCAAGAAATTCGCGTTGCTGCGACAGGCTGCGACGCGATAAGTGCGAACTGCGCGCACCGTATTCGTTGGTTACCAAAGCGATACAGTGCCCTACACCTCACTTTGGGCATAATCTTTTTAGGACTTGCCTAATACAAAGTTCACAGCTCGCAGCCATTGCGGCGCGCGTCACAAGCTGCCACGCGAATTATTCCGTTCTGCACATATCTGTCTGAAAATAATAGTTAGAGGTGGATCCTCACGTACAAGGGTGATAGTATCGAATTTCTCTCAACCTGATCGGTATGTAACCCCATCCCTAGCGAGCTATGCCCTAAGGACAGAAGCACTCGCTAGACGTTTTCTTGTCCTAGACTTATTCATATCGCAGAGGGACACTCGCCATATGTGAGAAAAGTAAAACGCTGCGTTTATGATCACCGAACCAGGAATGGGAGCATTAAGGAAAAGGATCAACCACAAGTCAACTATTTGATTCTGCCTAATAGGGGAATATGTACAGTTAAATGAGTATTGATTTCTCGAACTTCGCGATAAGCGGTGCCGAGTATGAACGCTGGCGCGATTTCGCACGGCTCAGGTTTTCATTTTATTGGAATCAAGTGCTGTCTACTAATCATTTTATTGGATCAAAGTGCTGTCTACTAACCATTAAATATCAACCAAATTATATGATCAGCTTCAAATGATGAAGACATTAGGAAATAACTTCCTATATATACGCTGCCGCGATCGCACGACTAGCATTACCGCAATCACGACCATTTCTGCAAAAAACAGAGTGTACATATGTGACCTAAGGATCTATCAGCTTTTCGTCTCGGACTATATCTATCCTTCAACAAAGAATATAAAAGATAAAACTTTATCCCCGCACCTGGCTGGTCCACTTATTAACATCTGCTTGGCGAAGAAAAAAGCTATCTCCGATGAGACGCAAACATGTCAAAGAGCCTGGGCTATTTCGCAGTTTAATACAGTTATGCAATGCAGTCAACGCAGTTCGAAGGCGTCGATGCGAGAAATTTCGACGAATCATGGAAGAACGTATTGAATGTGAAAGTCGAGGTATTTGGTAATACGACGGCGAAGAAAAAGTGGAAGAAAATCGCCAAAGACCTAACAATAAGAAACGGATCCCCTTCCCACTGTTGATTCTCGACGCGAACGACTTTTCCGTCAAAAAGCGGGTAGTCCGGACAGATTTCATTGGCGTTTTACTAAGTCGGTAACACGAATGGATGTTCGAAATACGACAGCATCTATATTTTGGAATAGGCTTTGAGCTAAGATGAGGAAGCGTGCCGCGATATCTTCAACCCTGCCGCTCTCACCGTAGCCAATCAGGGATCGCTTCGCCTGGAGGCGGGGTCTGTCCTCCAGAGATGTCAGCTGTTAACCGTCACGCCGTTGCTACAGTTCGGAGACGCGCTTTTCGACTGAGGTTTCACCGTGAGTAGGCTTTTTGGGTCCCTTCTTTCCCTGTCTTACTGCTTTGAGGGATTTCTCAGGAACCAATTACCCCTAATGCTGAATTTTGACATAAAATTGACGTAGATAGCCTCAAGCGATGCGATCACCGTAACAAGTATTTGGAAACTCAGGCTATCCCAAAGCAAACGTTTCGCGGCTAGGGATCCAAAAATCTTGTAAAGGGATTGAAAGTGTCTACTAAATTCCGACCCAAGTCTTCGTATGAGCCGAAAGACTTACATTTTGCTAATATTGTATCGATAATATGTAGCAGTTTTTGGAACCAAACTTGGCGAAAAAGAAGTACACGAATAAAAGTCTTGAAATTGAGAAGAGTATGTATATGATATACTACACGCGATGACGTCCTTGAGCGTTGCAACGGTATTTCCCCTTCTGGAAAGGCACGTTGCTGGGTTATAGGAAATCATTGATAATCAAAAGATCACTACTTGATTTGCTTTTCTCATGGCTTCCGAATATAACTTCTGCTGCCGGCTGGGTATTTGTCGAGCAAATATTTGAGCAAATAGTATATTCCTTAGCCTTTTGGTGGGATTTAGTCTCATGCTATTTGATAAGCCACTGAAGAAACAACCCACAAGAGTTTTGCTTTTGAAATCCCGCCAAGGCTTTCCGGAACAGTTTGCAGCATAGCGATGTAGGCGATCGGCTTAGTATTCTGTGCACGAAACCACTTGTTGCCATACTACATGTTCTACTTGCGTGCTTGCGTGCGTGCTCAACCACACCATGTCCGGAACGGATTATGGCCACGCCATTACGCATTGACCACGCCCCGCGTATAAAGTGCAGTTTATCGACGTTATGTTCTATAGAAAATTGCAATGAAGCATGCAAAACTTTGCAGATTCTCTGGAAACGTCTTGTTTTTATTGACGATACCATTAGTGGGTCGCTACGTCGAAACAACAGCTCCATTAATGTGGCTTGAGGATTGCTTTTAAGGGGATAATGGTCAATCATGCGTAAAGCTGCGAAACCCCAAGATTGTTGTGGCAGCGGTTCACTTAATTGAATCAAAACACAGCATTAATCAGTGTTTTCCATGGAATCTCACGTTATTCCTTCGTGAGAGCGGTGATGAAGGTTGGATGGGACCGTTCAATCGTATTATCGTGCTCATCAATGTTGATCTCTAAGGAATGACGTGTTCCTCGCGCCACATAAATACACATTCAAATAAAAAAATCGTAATTAGTCACAGATTCTCAAACTCGAAACTTGAGCTGGGTTAAGAACGCTTTTATTATTTTCATATCTGTGACAGGTGTTAAAAGCAGCACGGTGGCTCTACTAAAGATCCTCGGAGACGGTTTGTGTGGCAGTTCGTGACAAAAAAAGCGCACTGACCCCTTTAGCAGGTTCCTGCTGTGGTATACGTAGTGGTCGACAGACACTCCGTGGTCATACTCGTCACGCAAGCGTGCGCATCAAGCGATGCCTACGGCCGCCTTACGTCACGGATTCACATGGGTGTGATCAATACCTCAGTGTTGGGGCACGCTGGGAAACACTTTTACTAAATGATCAGAACACGAATCCCATGTCTCGAGTTTTTAGTCATTTCATTTACTTAATGTGCTCCGATGCAAAACATTTTTTTCTCAAGAAATGAAAATTTCAGTAGGTTGAATACAGTCACGGTTATTATACCTTGATGGCTTCTCAGTCGGTACCACATAGCTAGTGACATCAATTTTAGAACATTTGAAGCCGATGATCATTCAATAAATGAGAAACGCATTTAAATGCTTTTCCATTTTTCCTACACAAATCGTATTCCCTCTCCTCTCCCCTTCCCTCCGCAAAGCTTGTAACCATGCCATTTCCAAAAGATTATAAATGACAATCTACATTGATGTTTACGCCCACAAATATGTTCCACACTTTTAATTTTTTACGAAATTATATCTTTATTGATTCACTTGTACGGCAAAATTCCTGTTGGCAACGAGAAACGTATGCCAAAAGTGCAATCGCCGATTCTATTTCGCTCTCTACTCACTGTTCTGATCACGTTTTCTCCCGTCCTTTGTTCCCATTCAATATTCCCAAAAATGAACGCCAGCTATTCCGCTATTGAAGTTCTGAATTGAAAATTGTGGTCTATTATTGTGATATGCCTATATTTGTCCAGCCACATCATCGTTTATCGTTATTATTCAAAACTAACGAATCACAGAATGGCATGTGGACAAAAGTGGTGGCACTGTGAGAGAATCCGGGGATCCTTACTTATGTATTCAGTAGGAGAAATAATCACAGATCAGAAGCCATACATACTGCAGCACTATGGGGGCTCCCCGCTCTCGCATTGGGATTTAACCAGGGAAGAGTTTCAACTCCCCATGAAATGTTTAATTGAGACTCAGATGGATCGATAGAGCTCCGAATGCTGATTATGGATGTGAAAACTGAAATTGCAAAATGCCATTCTCAAGCGAGACAGGATGGGTCAAATTTTGCTTGTGATGCTTCATTGGCGAGGTCCTTTGCCATGGCGGGCTCACTGGTAGTATTTCGGATTCGCAGGCTTTTGCAATTTTTGTTTTCACAGCTATGTACGATCACTATTTAGAGCTTTATCGATTTATATGGCTTTCAATTGTTCCATAAGCTAAAACACTTTCCTGATTATGGTTAGTGTCCACGATGGGGGAGAGGAGTGCGGTGGGAAGCTACTTGAGGGCTTCACGTCACACCCGAACTAAATAGTTGAAAACTTCAGATGACCAAATCCGTGGGAAGTTCAGGGAGGTGTTTTATTCATATAAGGTTGATTATTGGTACCCCTTTACAACAAAAGTGAAACTGATATAAGTGCACGCATGCATCATCACATAAGACCATCCCAGTAGTTTACGAATCTGATTGGATGTCGAATCACGATCCTTTTGGGCTGATCCGCTGTAATTGGTCTTTACATCGTTTCTCACTGTCCACCTCCGCCTTGGGACTCTCGGTAGAAATCATTGAACTATAGCTGAGCTTTATAGCGCTATCGCATTACCCAAAACGGTCTAGGTAACGCAAAGAAGGGTTAGGAGGTGTAGTGGCTTGTGACGCCACTCCAACTCGTATGGTATAGTTATCAGATCGAGATCGATGCCCGCCCGAACTAAATGGCCTTTCCATTCCTCTATGACAGCAGATATGATACCAGACGTCTGCGATGATAAACCACTGATTTGATATCATCTGGCTCACGCATGACATTGTATAAGCCAAACCCATACAATTGGCAACATGTTCCAGAATAGAAGGAGAGTGCATGGCGTACCAAAGAGGGGAGTCATCGACATTAAATGCTTCATTCTCATATCTTGAGACCAAAGTATCAGTATGGACTTGATAGAGCATTTTCAAGAGAATATCTTTCCTTCTATCTTAACTTTATCTTCCTCCTTGCCTGAAAAAGGGCTTCCACACGTGACTCTCACTGAGAATTTATTTTCTCAATTTTTTTTCTTATACCCTCCACCTACCAAGTATCACATGATTATTTACATATCTATTTATATCTGTTGTCCTTGAGCGAGTTGACTTAGGGTTTTCCCACGGCACCCCATATCATTTATCTTATTCCCAGGATGGTGTACAAATCACAGCGAACTCGGTCATTGAACCGTTGTTTAATGAAGCCATGGACGTTTCCATGTCCAGGAACTATTCCCGATTGTGGGAACCTGACAAGAGGGGGAACGATTTTTTTTTCTGTCGCCACTTTCCCCAAATGGAGAGTCACATGAAAAGTTGATGTTTGGACAGTTTGGATTCGTGTTAGCAAAATAGGATTTCAGTAAGATTGTTCATATATGGCATAAAGACGTGTGCAGGAGGGGCCAAGCGGTGTCGCAAAGCTCGAACAGCGGCACGCGACATTTACGCCGTGAGCGCGGTGAGAGTCGCGCAACGCGACGCCGCATCGGGTCCTCCTGCACCACACCCATGACTGTCCACTGGATACAGGCGGAAAAACTACTGATGAGACTCAAAGTGGGCGGGTGA
The DNA here is from genome assembly GCA_963978905.1 of Trichostrongylus colubriformis. Classification (NCBI taxonomy): domain Eukaryota; kingdom Metazoa; phylum Nematoda; class Chromadorea; order Rhabditida; family Trichostrongylidae; genus Trichostrongylus; species Trichostrongylus colubriformis. The sequence continues at coordinate 46,068,675 of OZ022259.1, forward strand.
CATAAGCCCTCCATGAAAGCACCACACAAGAAAACAGTCATATTAAATAAAAATTGAACATTTATGTAAAATTTATTCACTTTTCATTCATTACTGCTTGCATAGGTGCACATCGGAAACAATTAGCTAACGCGAGATGACTAATCGAATAATTAAGCTGTGAAACGGATAGGACTACTGAAGAGAATCGGCGATTACAGGGGCCACGACGTGTTCCAATGAACCTCGAAATCAACACATGTTCAGGAAGGATCATCTTCCCTTGAGTTTGATCATAGCTGGTAATAAAGGCCTATCTGGAATGTCTGAGTAGGGGCTGGGCCTGAAAGTGATTGTTCTGGTGGCCGAATGCACCTTCAAACGTCTCAGAGATTCTCATTAGTTTGTGCGGACAGCGTGTGTCAGACCGCGAACTAATCGAGATTCAACGCCTAATTACTAATTCCATTATCTGAATTGCGGAAAGCGATACTTTTCTCCCAGAGTTGCCCTATCTGTACAACTAGGTTTGCCACGAAGCTTTCAAAATTTAAACAAATAACCTCAGGGGATGCGCCATGCGCGAGACATTCAATCAGAACCGTAAAGATATCCAAATAAACATCTGATCCACGGATCTTATGAAATAATTACATCCTAAGTTTTTCATCAAGTGGGCCAAAGCAAACACCGACGTTGTTTATGATTTCAGTATTTGTTTTGAAATTCCAATATTTGCATCCGAGAGTATTCGCTACGGAAACAATATCCTCATGCTACTTCGCCTGAGGGATTTCCGGTGGTTGCGACCGCGTTACCACTCATAAGAGGGGTTCACGATCTTTGATCAGCAGCTGTTGCATTCTCATCTTTGAACAGCTCTCACGAAATAACCGCGATTTTGCGTTCCTGTCAGGGGTTGCGGAGTTCTTTGAGGTTTTTACAGTGAAATTTGAGACACAACAATTTTTTGGAAACTTTACACAAAATTTCAGACAGAGCTTTTTGAGTCTTTTAAATAGATAGCTATTACATTGCATGTTGCCGTCAACTGTCGTGCTTTAGGATACAAACACTATATTCGTGGAAATTTGACATTTTTGTGGAACAAAATTTTTGGCTGGTGTGAATAATTCATTAGAAATAAGGTAGTCCAGCGGCTTTGTGAGGTTTCAGGTGCGACGTTTCACAATTCATACCTGAGAACCGAGCTTGATAGGATTCAGGAGCAAGCCCACCATGAGTAGTTTTATCATCCTGCATGAAAAGGGTAAGCCGGAACGAATTTTGGAAGCTCCTCATATCCCATGAAGTTCAACGTATTCTATGTTGATGCTCGACCCTCCCAGAATGCACCAAACACCTTGTTTCTTGTGGGAATCGTGAAAAAGATGGATTGAGCCTTTGATTTTATAAGAGTCCTAAAAATAAGTGACTTGGGCTATTGTCTTTGTAATTCTCTACAACTCCGACAGTGAATGATCAACTCAAGAGCGGCGAGAGAGTCGATTTTACCGACTGACCAACGCGCATCTCTCACCACTATGTACTGCTATTGCACCTCACTCAAAACAATCCTGTTTCCGTGACATTGCTCCTCATCCAAGAGTATATCGCCGTGACATACACTGCACATAAAGCTGTTTTGCCCTTCGTCCCAAAATCTGCACATGGATGGGTGCGAAGGAAACCTTTCAGTGGACAATTCATACCCGAACTTGCGCTAGTACACACGTGCATTACTATGTCTGAGGGAATATGCTATTTTTTGAATATGCGAATTTCTTTTTGAATTCTTTTGCATCCTAATGACGTCATGCTACTTCATGCATCTCGAAACATCTAATGCGACCTACTCGAGCATGAAATCAGTTTCTTGGCGCGTTCCGCTAAGAAGGCAACTTCTAGTGAAGATAAAAAAAGAAGGAAGGAGAGAGACTGTGTCTTTATATTTCATTTTCTACAAGTATTAAGTTTACTAATTCAGAATTGATTTCATAGGGGAACAAGGAAGTAATCGACGAGCAAACTCTGGCAGTCGACGGATTCCCAATTCTAGGCTTGTGAAAGCTGAAATAGAAAATATTTCGAATTTTTTTCTCCAAGAAAAAAGGATTTCTGGGAACGTCTTGCTTCCCTCAGGATTGCACATTAGCTCCTGGTCTACGGGAAGCCTTCCCTCGACATCGCAAGTCAGATTTCGCTATTTTGCGATTGTGTAACTATGCGGTGCCATACTTTTGTAACGCAATGCTGCGGCGCTGAGATTTTGCAATACAACGTCTTCGCGTGCGAGTTCGCGATAAAAAATGAGAAAATTGCGACGTATTACGTCGGCCTAATCCAATCGTGGTTATATCGCGACAAGCTCGTGTAAATCGGTCCCATTTTCCATTTTGGAGCCTCTGAATATCGTTACTCAGTAGCTAGTTAGTAAGACATTCATCGCTTACACCTGCTGCGCCATAGAAGTAGTGTTCTTTCGGAATGAGAAGAGTATCTGAACGCGTAAGCCATCAATTCAGCGACGAGCTCAATCTCTTTCAAAACCTCGTATAAATGAATATAAATGAAAATATCTTGAATACGAAAATGAATTTCATGAATTTTTCATGAATTTAATCGAAAGCAGCTAACTGAGAAACTTTTTATTGTGTCGAAAATTGGGATCAACTCGTGAAGTTCGAAAAGTTGCAAGAATATTTGAGTTTTTTCAGTTCACTTTTTTTTTCAAAGGAGAGTTTCAAAAAAGAATGCTTCCGCAGCACCACCCAGCTCTCATCAGAAGAAAGTTTGGAATATGCCTCTGTTTCACAAATATGGTGGGTTAGGGGCAAAAGCTATAGCATCAGCAAAATATCAAAAATAAAAAAATATCAAAATCATCAAAATCAGCTTCTGTTTCAGTTTTCAAGGATCGCACGTCTGGGAGTGTTATAGGTTCTGAGTCTACGCAATGTCAAAAACGGGTAGAACCGTTTCATTTCGAATTTTCTAGAAAGTTCCATATATAGCCTATGTACTCCCACGCTCTTCGTGTTAACTAAATACACTCGCATATGTATGTTTAACAGGAAATGTGAACAGGCGTCACCATGAAATGTGATACGATAGCACGCGCAATTTTTCGTGGTTTTTCCGTACACTTGAAAGGCTAACTGCATGCATAGGGGAAAGGGCGTAGGGCATTCCATGACAGCTTCAGAACACACTTTGAGTCTCGGAGAACATCCTGAGTACATCTTCAGTGTGAGCATCCCACTACGTAGAACCATTCTTCTGGAAAGTTCTGACAGAAAATGACATCAATCGCATTGGCTTACTGGGAACAAACTGAATCCCTGGGAAAGGTCTCTCAAATTTCACAGCTGATCTTTATAGCAAATTGTCTGGCGTCATTATCCAGAAAATAGTAATGAAAATATATTTAAAAAAACAGTGGCACATGTTATCGGGCTCGGACACGTCAACATCGGATGAGTTTTTCTAACAAATTAAACAGAAACCAAATATCATCTTCAAATAAATTAATCGAATGGCAGGGGTATTCTACTATGGTCATTATTTTTACCTGAGCCGAGAAGGAAAATGTTACCCCTTCTTCCCTCAGCTGAGCTTAGGCGAAAATATACGTTTCAATGTAGATGTATGTGCAGACTGACCCTTCAAAAATCCTTCCAAGTTTAATGTGCAACTTTTTTATGAAATGTCTCCGCCTCCTCACTGCGATAACATCGTTTACCCCATTCGTAATCAGCCACCTTTAGAGCTCCATGTTGGCTCTATGTCGTTTTCGCCCTTCCCTGAACGGGGTCACTTATCTTCGGATAATGTCTTTGTGATCACTCTCTGACGTATTCAGTTAAAAAGACTTTTTATTTTCTATTCCGATTAAAATACGACAGTTGACTCCATGATGGATTGTGCAGGAGGAAAAAAGTCGCATAATAAACATCCTCAGCGTTAGCACCTCATTGTTTCACAGAGATACCAATAACATGGAACTGTCTTTGAAGGGCAAAGGTCTCAAACGTACTTCTAGTTGATTAACTACAGAGGAATCATCAATTTGCGCATGCTATAACAATCAGTGATGAAAACTTAGCTCAGTGGCTACAGGATGTTGTGCCGCTGCGCAGTAGGGATCGAAGCCCACAGCAAAACTTGATCTTCTATTCTTTGACGTTAGTTAGGCGGTAGGGTCTATGGAAGATTATTAGGGATAAAATATTATAGAATGACTGGCCTCTGATAGTCACAGTGAAAGAGAAATTTGCAACTTTTGTGCAAATAATTTTTATTAAAGCAAACAAGGACATGTAAATTGAGAGAAAGAAAAGGAGGAAAGAAACAAAAGAATGGAAAGGGTAGGGTAGAAGCCAGAATACACGAAGGAAGTGATTCGCTTCGTTCCTAAGGGTTAGGCACGAATTCAGACGCGCACTCAGATTTGATAGGTGTAAAGCGAGTGCGTGGCTCATCCTAACAGAGTCAAATGAGGTTGACACCATGGACTCAATGCTACAATGAATCCGCGAAATCTGTTACCCTTTCAAGAGTTTTTTGGCGACTGTAATTTGCAAAATGCGATTAAAAATTAAGTGTTGATGCCAACTTCGGATTTTCTCTGTCCCTTGAAGTTTCGTTTCTTCATTACCTTCTCACTTTTTATCTCACGGTCTTATCAACTTGGTTTTTTGTCTTTTGCTGATCTGTGACAAGTACTTCAGTGATAATATGTACTTGATAATGATTTTCAGTGGTTACTACTAAGTCAACAGTTGCTTACTAAGTCAATAATGTAATGAATGAATAATAAATAACTCGATATAACACAATAATAATGATAATTTACTTTGTCGGACCAAGTTAAGGATTCTCATTCAATATTGAAATTTCTCTTCTCTGTCATTCTTTTGCCCTCATCAGCCCGAACCACTTCCCTCCTCATTAACATTTTTCAACTTTTTCTCCCTTGCTTTGTCTATAATAGTGAGAGGGCTTATGATACAGCGTTCATACTTCGCCCTGTCCCATCAGCGTACACGTCTACGCGAAAAATCGATACCGATCACGTATGCGTGAATCGTTGCCAGTTCTAGAGTAAACATGCAACTGGGACAGTCTGCAGTTCCATGAACTGGGTAAAAATTTTAGCTAAAAATTAAGCTCATTTCAGGTCTCAGATCACTCCTCTTCATCAGCTCCGACTTGATCCACCCCTATATGATCATTTTGCTCAACTTACTCAGCAATGCTGTGCGGCGGCTCGAGACTGTTGTCGACGAACCTTGCTTCCGAGTAGTCAAGGACCACAAAAAAGTCAGTTATTCACAAAACAACGACAGTAGTCGATAGTGAGAATAATTTTTTTGAAAAGAATTCTGGGTTATGGGTAAAAGCTTTGGTCTTGGACGGCACACAAACCCGTTCTCCAGGCTTTGATAGTATCAATATTACAATACAATAATAATATAATATTAATACATATGCCCGGGAAGTATGGAGTACGGGTTATCCCACACCCTGACGCCAAAGGTTTTGCGCATGACTCAGCACCCTTCTAATAAATTTCGCATAGGCAAATTAGCAGCTACAAAAAACCAAAACATCAAAGATTGTTGGCAAGCATAATTCCACTATTGATGGGCATTCGGCACCGAAAGATGAAAAAATAACATTATTCGACTGGGCAGTTCAGCAAGTTCTGCACTTGTTGGAAATAGGACCACATGCATTAATGTAATGAAAATCTGGGATTATGCACTGAAATCAGTCCGCAGAGTAGCAGGAAAGTGAACAAACTTCTGGAATCAGGGGTGTCTACTGAAACACATCTTTTTAGAACTATATGTAATGATAAAGTAAGTACTGTCTGACATCCCTTCGAGACCAATTACAAACAATGACCGAGCCGAGGAATTGCTTGAGGAAGAGGCATATTTCATGTCAGAAAAGAACAAGGGACGTATTAGGGATCCACGACCACCCTTTTCACCCAAGATGATGTTTCGAAACTCCCAAAATAAATCACTCAATCGATAATCGTATCTTGTATATTTTGAATGATTAGCAATTGATTCTTCTAGAAACATAAGAAAAACAATCACGGGGAGAGGAGAGGATGGTGGTATAGCGGGTCGATCTCGGGGGGGGGGGGGTTGGTCATATATCTCCATTTTTTTGACCCAATGCTTGACCATGGTGAACACTTGTAAAACAGTGAGTGTGTCTGAACTGTTGATGAAACGATTAATCACAACTTCCCTCATAGAACTTGTGAAGTCCAGTTTACATCAATCAAGGTCACATTTTTATACTCTGCGGCACAAACTCCCGGCACACGCGACGCAGTAGAACCAGCGAACCGCAGTCAACACGTTGACGTGCTCACTGGCTTGTCATGCTGGAGCACACCACAGGCCACATGATTTCCTTGTATAGTACGACTAGTAGAATGCAGATATGAATGCAACTCAGCTAGTTATATGAAACATGCGCGTGCAGTCGCGAGGCGGTTGGCGGTCATGATTGCCGCTTTTGACACAAATTCAACTCAGGATTGTTTCGTTGTTTCAGCATGTCCAGCCACTTGGGATGGGTGGCAATGTTTTGATACGGCCGAAGCCGGTAGTGTCGTTGAAGCTCAATGTCCACCGTATATCTATGGTGAAGCGGCGCGTCCAGACGCATCACAAAGTGAGTTTAGTATGCTGTTAAGTTCACTTTTAAGGTGGGATCTGGAAAGGCCACGCACTTTTATTATTTGATCTTATATTCTTTTCGGGGATTACCGGACAATCTTGAAATTACGCTCAGGCCAAGTGGCCTTTAATCAGTGGACAATCATATCATATTACTCCTCTTCACAGATGATAGAAAATCTGGCTGTTACTTCGGTCAATTTTTGTAGGTCCTGTACTGGCCATATGCACACTTCAACGCCTATTCTGAATGGAAGTCATGTACGTGGCTCATCCTCGGGGAGAGTTTGATCGAAGCCCATTTGTGTCCTATAGCTGTTCGAAACGTGAAGATTTTCCCTGGTGTTATGCGGTTTTCTATATTCAAACTGGAAACCAGTTTTTCAAGAGAGGCGCTACCGACCTGTTCCTGATACTATGGCCTTCACTGGTTATAGCAAGCTCTTTGTGAAATTGAATACTGCCGTCGTCACATCTGTTGTTGACATTTCCACGACGTATAGCTAACTGAGCAAAAGTGTCTGCTTTCATTGGAAACGCGCGACGCCCTCTTATGCTCAAACGTCTTCCTGAAGACTTTCAATGCGAACACAAAGATCATCACAGCGTGAGAGAGACTAGTTTTCCGAAAAAAAAAACGACGGGAGGGGGCGAATTTGCGTTAAAAATGGATCACACTCAGATAGATAGACAAATTGCAGTTGATTTGATGGCGTCTGATTTCGTTCGATGATTAAATCAAAGTACATATAAGTTCATGCGAAGGTGTGAAATAGACCCATATAATAGACCGCTCGGATCAAAAGAACCGAAAGGGGTCTGAAGAAAGAGGAAGATGCGACGAAATGATCATTTAGTAATGAACATTCAAGGTTAGAAGCGATAATCGGTGGAGAACCTCGATTCCAAAAGCGCGACGCTGTGGTGTGTATTCGCATCATATTCGCACCACTTCGAACTGCACACACTGACTTTCCGAGTTGTCCGCTGTTGAGATGTATTTGTTGTCTCGTAGAGCGTATTTCATTCATTCGTGATGATGTGAAATGAGTGAAACAGCGCATAAACAAGTGAAACAGTTAACTGAAGAATAAGCGGAATCGTAAGAGAAAAGTGTGATTACAATTAAAACCTGATGAATTCACTTTTGTCGTCTTGGCAAGGTGTCGCGTGTGCATTGCGGCAACTGCAAGCCATCGTAATCCCATACCGTAACCCAAAATTGCCCTCCTTCCGCTGTCTTTAAACGATATTTTCTGCAGATTTTCACGTTCTTCCAAAATTCCAGTGGAAGAATGCACTTTCGGGAAGAGTACGGCCCAAATCATTGTATAACCTTTTAGCAATACCGCGTAAGTAGTCATTGAACGGTAATGCTCTTCCCGACGCACAAAAACTTATAATTGCGTGACTTTTCGTGATCAATGCACATGCAATGGCCCTATGGCTTCAGATAATAACAGCGTATGTGGCCTTTCTGAACGTCAAGGGAGACCACCTAAGCTTGTCGGCTACGGAATAAAAATATAGATAATTAGATAATTCTACCTTCAAATTCTATTCGAATTTTCAGAGTCTCGAAAAATGTGCGCCGAAACGGCATGGGTGAGCCGGCCGGGCACCAGCACTGAATGGACCGACTATTCGGGCTGCACTATGGTTCAGCAGGTAAGCAATTATCGCATTTCCATTCTAATCGATTTATCGATTATTTTTTGATGGGGAATACGTAAGTGATAGTGCAGATTAGCGGCGACTTTTCAGCAAAAGTTGTCCGAATTGAAGTGGCTCAAGTATAGCCACACTCTCGGTTCTTTAAAATTTAGACAAGATTTTGGAGTGATTTGAACTTAATTCTTGCCTTTGCTAAGATTCAAATAAGAATTTAAAAAACAAAAGAGCGCGTTTTGCAGTGTCCTGGGATCATACAACTTTGTAGCCTGGTAGTTAATCGAAAATTCGTTCGATGCTAGATTCTTTCATTAATATTCTTGAAATTTGAACCAGCGCTTTTGAATATTCTATAATGTGCGTGGAATGGCACAGCAAAAGTATGGAACACCGCCCATCCGAAATGCCCCGCCCACTCCACAAAAAAACTTTGGCAACTGCCGTTCCCCTCCACTAACTTATGCCAACTTTGGGCTGATAGTTCGGATTGGAACTCTTTTAACAACGTTCGATACGTAGTGATTTTTTCTTTACAAGTATTTTGTTTACAACTACTACCGTACTGTTGTTGAAAGTGCTATTAATGTCATGCACGGTTGGTAAGCGGGTTTTTCAACAATTTTTTGGCAGAAACAACAATAAAATTTAGCAAAGACATATTTGAATGATTATTTGGGAGCGTTTTCGCCATCGCCGTCGAGGACTGCTTCTCATTTATTAGTCATCAGAACGTCAATTTCCACGAACAATGTAAAAACGCAACAATAAAAGGCCTCATTAACTATGCATCACCCTAATAGCAGCCCTGTGAAGGCACGCCCACACTAGACGCCACGCCTGTTCGCGTTTCTGGTGAAGTTTACTCGTGACTGCATGATTGTGCAAGTGTTTTGCAGCGTTCATTTCCGTTTCGGCACGTTAACCTAATCAGCGCAAATTTTGCTTCCGTAAGTGATGATCTTCGGTCTATTCAACAGCCAGCCGCTCAATTTTGCAGTAGCATGTCGAAGCACGCGCGACACGTGGATGGATGGAAGTTGAGCGGTGGTTTGCAATTTACCCGTGGCGGTCTCACACATTCCAATTCGATGTGCGCGCTGCTCAACGTTGTCAATTACTGCCCGAGGCAAACGGCTATTTCGGAGGTTACGGGTTGATCAGCACGAATTGACGAATAAACCAAAGACGAGCGAATGACGAGTAGGGACGTCATTTGAAAGGGTGCATAAACAATGACTATTAGGTTGGTGCATAATTAATGCGGCTTTTTATTGTTATGTTTTTGTGTGGTGGAAATTGACGTTTTGACGACTGATAAATGGGAAGCAGCTCTCGATTGCAATGGTGAAAACGCTCCAAAATAATCATTGGACTCGTTTTTGCTAAATTTTTATTGTTTTTGCCTAATAAAATTGTCAAAAAAGCCGTATTAGTTGTGTACCAACTCAAAATAAGGCACGATGAGCCCTGCAGCTACTTAGCTGAGTGAATGGCTGGGCGTGGAAGAGAGTGCGGATTGAGGCAGAGGTTTTTAAGATCATTAGCCAGGGAAGGGAAGGCCTCCATGAGCACTGATCCATTTGACCCGAGGACCTGAATTTTGGCGCAAGCTTTGAGCCACATCGCTGCGACTTTGAACAAAAGAGGCTTCTTCTTCTGACACGGAAATGCTAGAAGGGTTACTCTTGTTCAGGAGTTATTTCACTAAAGATATCGAACTTTGTTCGCCTATAGGAGACCACATGTAGGAAGTTGGAAATGATAGTCAGTGATGGCACTTCAGGGCTAAATGTCAGAAATTGTGAAGAATGCGGAAGTTACTCTGAAATAACTGCCATAGATTGATATCAATCGATCTCCAGAGGGTATTACCTGAAAGTGCCTTCTGGAGATATCCAGAAAAAAAGAAAACTTTCGTGCAAAGATGAGTTTTTGAAAACACAATCTATTTCAAAACTAAGAAATCGCAAAGTAAAACTTTTGAATGAAAAGTGGAATACACATTTTCTCAAATAGGATCAGAGTCCCACCGGGATGATATTTGTTCTTTGGGAAACTGCTCTCCTACGAATTTATTTTTTAATAACTATACCTAAATGAAGGAAGCAAAACTCCAGGTGCAATGGACGATGGAAAAGGGTTGAGGTAGTAAAGTAGGCAAGGAGCTTCGGTATAAGTGTTGTTCCATCTTGGGCAACAACTCTGGATGCCCCTATCCTTCCACCGACGCTTATAGCACCGAGATACAATTTCTACTGCATTTCCACTTCCGGGATCAGTTCCCCGGGTGACGGTTGGGACACACGAATCTAGGCCATGACCCTGTGACAGCCTGTGGCCTTTTCCCCGTGACATGAATAATTCAGACAATTTGACTATACAACGGAACGGACTTGCAAGGAGGACACGATATACATGAACAAATTGTCTGAATTGTTTAAGGCTCAGGTCAAAGGCCACAGGCTGTTACAGGGTCACGGCCTAGATTCGTGTGTCCCAACCTACACCCCAGTTCCCCTCGTGTGTGACAGTGTCGAATGCAGACATTCGCCAAAACCATCACATTTCACTTACATACAGTAGCGCTCAAGAGTCTTCGGCGACAAGGTCTTTCACTTGGGTTTTTCACTTGTAACTTTTTTGCGACTGGACTGATCCAAGAGAAATCTTAGTATGTTGTACTTGGAGACACTGCATACTAAATATACTATTTTGGCGCTCAACGGTGTAAGTTACGTGGTTAAATGCAATTTTTTGTTTTTGGAGTGCCATCCCCATGCCGTCCCACTGTGCCACTTTCATCAAAAGTCGTGGTCTTTCTACAAAATATTGATGTTCTCTGGTCTTGCACGTTTTGTTTTGGTAAAAAAAGCCGTTTTTCTTGACCAACCTTTTTCTTTTTTCTCGGTGGTTTTGTAGTAAATTCTTGTAAAAAACCATGAAAAGAGTCAAGCGGCACTCAAGTAGAAGGAAATGTTGACAATAGGTTCAGGCACAATATATTAAAATTTTGTCAGATTTGGTCAAGTAGAAACAAAGTTATGACAAAAAAGTTTTGGCCGAAGACTTTCGAGCGCTACTGTATGTAGTTCCCAGTAACTCAATTTTTAGCCATGAAAGGCCCGGAGTAATTTTAGAGTTGGCTAATTAGGTGTTTTCTGGGTTGTTGTGAGGAAGCGGGATGCTGTGCACTTTTGAATAGCGAGAAATTTCTCAAATGCTTACGAAAGGAGGTAAAAAAGGATCATCCTACAGAATGAGGCATTGATGAACGCATGTTTATCCTAATTATGTTGAATAGTACACACAATAAAAAGTACTATATGGGACGTGAAACGAGGGATGGAAATAATAGAAAGTTTTGAGGTTTAATTTTCCAATCTTCAACTCATTTCTGATGAGGCGCGATTGGAATTATTAGGTTGTCCGGAAAGTTTTCGGACTAAATGCATGGTAGGGTTCGAAACAAGATATCTTTGTCACCCGATGTTGTGAGCGGACCTAACTTGGGGAATTTGTGTTTCATGTCCGGTATTTGTACCTGTCAGCAGCATGTACGACATATCGTCTCCTGTCCCCAGTGGTGCCTTCGCAATGGATGACAAGAAGATGCTCTACTGACCAGTTCTGCTTCTACAACACCGCTCCGGCCGATCGGCGAACGAGGCCCATCGCTTCCTGCAGGAAACAATAAAGGGGCAAGCCCCCCTATCGCTCGACGTGCTTCTACTGGTACCACAAGTTCGTCAACGGTGACGAATCGCTCAAGAAATCTCGACCACAAACATAGAACAAACGGCTCGTGCTCGCTACTTGTGGGGGTCGACCTAGCCTTTCTGTACTCCAACTTCAGACCTTACGAATACTCCAGAATCTACGGTACACGATGTCAATAAAGTTGCTAGCTACACAATGTTCTCCGACGTCACTCCGAAAACTTTCCGGACAACCTAATAATATGGCTTTTGATTTGATTGAGCACAGGTTGGACTGTAAGCGAAGGGTCTGCTCGTTTCCAAGGAGTTTTCAAGCGCTTTTCACTCTTGGAAATCAGGCTTAGAGGAATCACACGGAGTGTTTCTCTGATCCTCGTGTCAATATGGATGCTTTTCAGGAAGCCAAAGTGAAACTGCTAGCCGGTATAATTGCATTTTCAATTAGTGTTATCTGTCTAATACCGGCACTCTTTATTTTGTGGTTTTTTCGGTGAGTTTATTTTCTTTTATTTATTGTCTTTGAATAGTTGCCAGTTAGAGTATGACTGAATTGTTGAAATTGAGCCTCAAGTTATCGCTACAATTTTTACTGTTTGGTCAGTTCTATGTGTTTAAAACCAACTGAAAGCTATAGAATATGGTTTCAGCTAGTGAAACTGGATTGTGCGATCTTGCAGATAAGCATAATTACAGAATTGTATGTGTCGTCGTGTGCACTCTAATTTGAGCACGCTATTTTCCTCTCGCAGCGCTGGTCTATGACCTTTCTCGGCTCGTTGCAGAGGGAAAATAGCACGCAAACGTTAGAGTGCGCACGACGACACATGTGTTTCTGTGATTATGCGATCGTGCAATTTTTTCGATCGCAGTGTTCACTCGAAATCAGGCGAACTGCAAAATGCTTATAAGGTATAACCGTGGCCTTACTGAGACATTAGTGGTTACTCATAATAGCTGCTGGATTCAATCCAATGCTGAATGAACGATTGTCTAAGGATACTACTGTTAGCTGAAGTGCTCATTCGTGTTTACATTCAATCAGATTTACATTTTCCAAATAACACTCAGTATAATTGAATAGGCTAACTGCTGCGAGGTCCTACGTTACCATGACTTCATATATGTACTCAATGAATTACTAATGAATAGCGTTATTATTGATGCAGTAGTTATTTTAAAAAATAGCTCTACCACGACTAGAGGGACCAAAATGAGCGCAATTGCCATTTTTATACTAACATGGCAGACGGAGGGGGTTGCCTGATTGGCATAGGTAGCTACAAGTTATCATCCCCCACGTTCTTCATGGATGTTGTAGCTTTTAGGCCGTTACGACATCAGCCGATGTTCATCGTTCATCGCCATCTGCTCACTTCATTCGTATTTTCGGGTCTTTTCTACCTGTTCAATTGTTTCTTCTATATTGTCGACGGTGCACCCGGTGACACGCTTATCTTCGCCAATCATGTGAGTCATCTTTTAATCAAAATTTGACGAAAAATTCGAGCCTTTCCATGCCAGTGAGCCTTGTGGGGTGTTCCCGTGCGCGGCTGCGTCGCGGTCTCCCGGTCAGATGATGCAAAATTTGCACCACTTCCGGAAATCACTACTGGTTATACAAGCCACTGACAATGAATTCAGCCGACAGGAAGGTTCACTGGCGAACCATTCGCATGTGATAACGTTATAGAAGCTTGAATCATTGACGCTCGTAAATGACTTCATTATCTCATCTCACAATCAATTATACAGGCCATTCACATGAAACTCGATGGCTTCCTAGGTATCCCGGAGATGGCGTGCGGACTCAGAGTGTTAGCCTTGGCTCCTACCACCCACTCCAATTATAATCTGCTCCTCTTAGATTCACAAAGACTATTTATGTAGTCCAATAGTGAAGCTAGTCGTCACGGCCAGACTATGGTCGTTCTGGGAATCCGTGTTAGGCAATGTCCTGTCCGTATGGAATTATTCACGCGATACTCTATTGTGCTCCAACACGGACGAACAATGGAACGACGACAAGCTGCCACTCGACAGATTCGAACTCTGGTTTGTGCTCTGCAAATGAGCCTGAATGAGTTTTAGGGGGCTTGAAAAAAGATGAGATGTTCGTTGGGGATATGCTACTGAAGTGACCCTCCCAGTGAAAGCCAGAATGACGCGCAATAATTACTGTAACGCGGTGAAATAACCGAATATCTGTGGCACGAGTGCAACAAAAGAAACGAAAATTGGATGATAAGTATTAAAATGTTCCGAACAATATATTATCATCACTTTTCTATTTGACTTCTTCAGTTTCGAATGACTGCACTTGGAGTAGGAGTCGGTAACGGGACGTGAACCAGCGAGCACCTCAGGACGGTCCTCTTGAACGAGTAGGTCCTCGCTCGATTCCAACCCACTGGAGTGCGCCGTTTGGGATGTCCTGAAGAGAAGGCCTGCGCAACATCTTATAGAAGTTTTGAGTCTATCAAGACTGTCCCTCGAAGGCGAAATTCGGCGTTGACTGCCTGCGTCCTGTGGACGACTTGTACCCCCGTAGAGCTCGAGAAACGCTTTCTGTGAATTAGTAAGAGCAGAGAAAAAGTGTGCCCAACTGGTAGCAGAGTAGAACGCTTTGCTATACAGTTATTGAGGAACTCATTACTCGACGCCGTCCCGAGATGCCGCTGTCATCAAATTCATGGTCTGCCTATGAAATATTGATGTTTCCCACGGTTTTGTACTTCAGAAGAAACCGGTTTTCCTGACCAAGCTTTTCCGTGTTTTCTGATGGTTCCGTAATAAATGCTTGTAGAGATCCACGAAAAGAGTCTAACGGCACCCAAGTGGTAGCAATTATTCACAGCATGTTTGAGCGCAACATACTAAAATTTATCCAGTTTGGTCCAGCAGGAAAAAATTTTGGCAAAAAAAGTATTTGGTAGAAGGCTTTTCAGCGCTACTGTATATTGTACAGAATCGTTATAACTATTTGTCATCCAAATTTCGTTTTTTATTGTACCCTCGCCAGAGATATATGGTTTTCACCGCGTAAAAGCATTTATTGCGCACCCTGTACATATGCGTCTGACCACGGTGTCAACGTGGACGTACGGTGCAGTCCCATTGACCGTCATTGGCCAAATGGTACCAGAATAAAATAATCTGCATTTTTTACAGATTTCCTGCCGATTGCTCTTTCTCATTCAACTTCGCTTCCTTCGTTTGGCCACGTTCAGTTGGATGCTAGCCGAAGGAGTACATTTGTATCGGCTGTTAGTGAGCGACAGTGGCGATGGTGAAAATCTCACTACCTACAAAATAGTTTGTTGGGGTGAGTTACTAGGGCAGTCATTCATTCAATAAATAAGGGGGTTCTATGAGTATGCGGAATCAAAATCTCTGAAAAACGCCATGCGTTGGGCTTCTCTTTGGTACCTTAGTGGCCACTGAAAATTTGAAATGTAACAATTGAATAGTCAAGCAGCGCAAACGAAATTCAAGTTAGTGATACACATTTTTTCACCTCGGTTTCGTACCAGATAACAAGCCTTGAAGAGTTAGGTCTTAGCTTTGCTCTGGCTAGTTTGAGACTAAACCTAAGTTAGAAGAAAAAGTCTAGCTTACTTCCATAAAGATGGGGGTCTCGAGTGAACGTTTCTACTCAGTACAGAATAAGTAATCCAGCCTGGTATAACCACCTGGGAAGTTTCACCTCAAATCAATTTTATCGATTTTTCTCATTAACGTTCTTTGCAAAAATTCCTTTTTGAATTTTCTTCAAACGCTGGGAACCCCGTGAGCCTTACTTCTTCTTCTCCACAGCCTCTGGAAGGGTTGGATGAATATTCTATGCAGCTGGCTTAAGTCATCTACCAGGGATGTCGCAAAAGTTTTCCAGAACGTCGCGAAAATCCATTAAAAACCATCCAAAATTTTCCGAATTCCTTAATCTGTGAAACAATGCATTGATATTGTTTACTAAAAACAGTCCTCCTTTATTCAGGTGTGCCAGCCGTGATCGCAATCGTTTATGGTGTGCTTCGTGAAAGTCTCGACAACGAGGGATGTTGGGTATCGCCATCGGTGACCGGCTGGATCGAATCCACCATCATCATTCCGTGCATTCTAGCACTATGTGTTAGTTTTCACGATTTTTCCACCTCCGCTTACCGCCAGTGGTTGTTTGGAGATAAGGGATTGGTAAGGGTATCTAGCCCACCCTTCGCATCGTCTAACCGGGTGCTAACCCAGCAAACAATATGTTTTAATGGGGATTGCGGAAGATGGAATACTTAGTCCATATGATAGATCCCTCTAAGGTCGCCGTCAAATTTTGCGATGTTGCGATTTTGCGACGTCGCACTTTCGCATGCGATACCACGACCTTGAGCTGCAAAATCGCAGAATCGCAAAATTGCAAAGTCTGAGGCGGCCTAACAATATCGTATAATATAGATGTCAATTTCAGGTGAACATGGTGCTGATGTCGAGGATATTGTACATTTTGGTAAAAAAGCTGCGAAATGACCCGCATCTTGAACGAATGCAGTACAAGTGAGTAACTTCCAAAGGATATTTCAATTGCGCAAGTTAACTATATGCAGCCCTGAAAAAGGCCGGCTGGAACAATAAAGCGACATTCATAGAAGTTTTAGAAAGGCAGAAAAAACCTACCATATGGAATGCCTGGCTTTCCTTGACATGGGATAGTTCAGGATAAAAAATCTACTTATTTATACATACCTTGAAATCGAAATTAATTTCGCAACAACCTAATATTACATGGATGCCAGTAAGGGTTCTGTAGTGGTCTCTAGCCAAATCTCAAGAGCAACCGCCATGAAGCAACAAGGAAGTAATAAAATAAAATTAGGTGTAGGTACCTTTCTCCGGAACACGCCATAGGTTTGACATTCGTTTACAATGAGCATCGTGAAGCAATTGAATGTGCATTCGGCTCATACAATTAATTCACCCAAGTCACCCGGTTTTCACTCCTGGTGTTCATCAGAGTAATTGGGTTAACGATCTCTAAAATTCAAGTTTCGAGGTTCAGATGACTTGGGTGAAGCTGCAACGGCTGCAGCCGCTATTGCAACCATCTGAAAATCAGTAGTAAGCAAATAAAGCAAATGCGTACAACAAAAAAACTTTGAGATGTGTTAATGGCACTTGTATTATGCACTCATTATTCTTTTTATCGAGAAATGTCCCCGCTTGCATTTATTGAGTCCCCGCTTGCATTTATTGAGGCTTCGTCTCAATAAATGCAAGCGGGGACATTTCTCGATAAAAAGAAAGAAAATATGGGCCATTTTTATAAGAGAAGTTTGTTCTGCTTGCGATTTGATCATTCCGATGATTACAGTGACCGAGCTCGTTACTATGGTAGTTTTGGATCTACTGACAGTACATCGGAAACAAAGAACTAAGTTACTGTGGGGCATTATCGAGTGCCACCGCTGCTACTACTCCTAGGGAGCAACCGACGGCTCTAATACTAGCTCGCACACATCGCATGGCGCGAAAAATTTCTGTACTGATGGGGACACCCTGACAGATGGGGTTGTGATCAGGTTGCAGCATAGGTCGAAGAAACCTCTGGGAGGTAGTATTTTCACTGATTCCACGAGGATTCCTCGACGACCACCTCTTTCCTAGTAATTTTTAGACGGAAGGGATGTCTTTTCAAAAAGCCCCAAATAGAAAATGATACCTTTTGTCAGGTGCCAGTGCTAGGATTATCGAAAGACGTCTTTCCTCTAAGGAGACACCCCTTGAAGAACCGAGAGGAAGCGTGTATGGGGAGGTGGTACGTATTTCTAAAAATTTTCCTTGACGCCAGGCTTGATCCCTTGCTTGGAACATCGCTGAAGCGGTTAGGCTTTTAATATTGAGTTAATGCGTACGAATCGAATCTCGAATAGCAACAGGATTTCACATCATGTTTCCTTCTTCTTCTTCTTCTTCTTCTCCCAGGCGTTAATCCCGTGCCGTCACAGGGTCCGCAACCTTTGTCATACGTCGCCATTTGTTACTGTCTAAGGCATCCACTGTTGTGGCCTCTATATCGGTGAGGTCCTTCTAGCCTTATAACTGATACTTTGTGCGACTTTAGACATTTTTCTTTGATGTGACAAGGTTTGTCCATCAGCCGGCCTGTCAACCTGGGCCTGACCCTGGTATCGTCACCATTTTTGCTTTTTGCAAGGCATGGTAGTGCCCCGGCAGAGATCGAACTCACTGGCTCTTTCTAAGTGCAGACGTGAGTCTACACCCTTAACCACTCGGCTATTCCTGCCTTCATTTCACATCATGTTTCCATACCACCAAAAACCTAGCAAAGTGTCAAAAATGGAATAGTTGTGAAAGTTTTCTTCAAACATGAAGTTTTCTATCTACAAATTTACTTCAGATTATGTTTGTTCCAATTATATGACTAGTTAAAGAGGTAATTGTTTGTTATAACTATTTAACAATTATTTATAAGACCCTTCTCACCTCATCGGTAGGCTGCCCAACCTGATCTATGTAACAGAGCATTACCTTTTGCAACAATTCTTCACTCAGTTGCCAAGAGCTTTGTTCAGCAGAATCGTTTCGAATTACTTTTCCTTCAGCGTCTTCAATTACACATTCGGCAACTGATACTGATCGTTGAACCAACACGATGCATCTTGCTATTGACTCGGCCGAACAATTTGCGTGAGGGTACTGGCATTTAATAAAAAATTATTCCTTTCTGAAGCCGTCATGTCGCGTATCAGGGAGGTAATAAAAAAATAGGGCATTACGGGAATATTACGAAATTTTCGAAATGAACTGACAGCTCCAAATGGATGATAGGGGTGGCACCACCTTACCCTTTTTATGTTAAATATCAATACCATAAGGCAGTAAATTCTAATTTCCAGAGATGGAAAATTTTTATGGGTTTTGAAGGCTCATTATCAAAGTTTCCTTCAAAGTAATGGAAGAGACATGTCCTCAACCTTTTTTGTGTAAATTATCACGCAATCCCTTGCACTGTAAACCAATTTTTGATCTGAAATTTTCAGGAAGGCTTATTGTAAAAAATCAGTAACAGTTTATTCCCAATTTCACTTTCTTCTTTGTGGCTTCAGCCAAGTGCCCTGCCGTGGAAAGCATTTTCTAGCTGGTCTTACATATTTCTCATAGACAGCATGTGAAGGGCGTGAAAGTACCTACTCACTTTTACCGATCTAGTTGTGAGAATGTCAAGAAGTGTTTGAAAGGATGCACAATGAATCCATCGCTTTGAACTTGTTTATTCTGAATACACTGCTCATGTTCATTTGAGAAGGTAGGCGAATCCATGAACATTGTGGCAGAGCTTGGGCGGGGAGGGGGGGGGGGGAGGAGGTCAGTTTATCAGGTTACAATCGTGGTAGGCGACGAGGAGTGACCTGTACCTCATCGGACCTCTTTCATCCATCACGACCGAGCTGCCGTCCGCCTCACAGCGACTTTGTATAATTGCCTTTGAACACTTTCAGGCCCCTTTCGGTCCATAATGACCAGACAAAGAAACTTCTGATGTTATGAGAATTGATCGGTACCCGTATAGGGGGTGTGTACACATTGGTACGAATGACTTTTTTGGCACCCTATGTGCGAACGCTTAATTACTTCCTCGCACCTCATGTGCGAGAAGTAATTATTCAGCAGAGGTCAGCCATAGACCGTTCAACTCACTAACTAATTGTAATCACTACAGAGGAAAAACAAAGTGGATGAAATTCTGATTAGAGGATTTTTTTCGAAAAAAAGGGAGTTCAGCTCAATGGTGCTATGGTAACCCGTCGGACGCTGTTGAATGGGAATGATTGTAACATTTACAGCATTGCAAATAAAAAAAATAGTTGGAATAATGGATAAAAAATAAGTGAGTGGAATAAATAAGTGGAATAAAACCTACGTGTTTGAATTATTGAAGCCCAAATATTATCCAACCTTACCATATTATGGCATAAAGGATAAAGGATAAAGTTTTGGCGTTAATCAATCCCTTCTGTGGGATGCGCCGCACAGTCTAGTTCCATTCAGAATCGTGATGGCTGGTGAATGTGATGTGGCCTATACAATGACTTGCGGTGGCCAGCCGATGTACAAGTCAGTGCTTTTATCCTCCCAGACGAGTCTGGTACCAATTTACCGACCCCGGAGGGATGGAAGGCTTGGATGGCCTGGGCGGGCGTTGATGCGGGATTTGATACCCGCATCATGAGAGTGGGGTACGTGCCACCTGTCACTACACCACCTCCGCCCATATTATGGCATATTGCTATCTAAGTCGATGAAATGTCATAGCATGCCCTAATGGCATATTACATATTATTAATCTCTATGAAACGTAATAGAATGCCCGTAAGGGAGTCATGCAAGAGGTTAGCCGTATCTTCACACTTTTAATATGAGTTGCTACTAGCTTTATTTGTTACCTATTGAACATTTCGTAAATGTAATGAGGGTTTTAGTTCGTACTATAATGAAACTGCTCTAATTTTTCCTTTATGGACATTACATATGAGTTAAGCAATCTATGGCTGACCTCTGCTGGTTAATTACTTTCTCGCACATGAGGTGCGAGGAAGTAATTAAGCGTTCGCACATAGGGTGTAAAAAAGTCATTCGTACCAATGTGTACACACCCCCCGTATAGGCACAGACGGCATGCCGATGAAATCGCTTTCAAAAAATCAAATTGAGACCGAAAATGAATGACAGTGGTATTTATCCGTTCTCCTTCGCAAAAACAGATAATTTAGGTTGTTTGCGGTTACAATACAGAAAAATACCAGAAACCCTTGAACGATTGCGGATATTATTCCGATCAGTCCAGTAGAGAAACATTGCGATGATGATCATTGCGATGCTAGAAGTTATGCTGCTAAGGAAGTAAATCAAAAAAACTGTTGTTTCCAGGAAAGCTGTACGAGCCGCTGTGATTCTGATACCGGTATTTGGTCTACAGTTCCTCTTTACAATCTATCGCCTCCCTGATCTTACGCATCAAGTCATCAATCTTATACTTGACGGATTGCAGGTAACCTCAGAGTGTTATTATTCACTGAGCACTTTTAACGGTCTGATTATCCCAAACTAAAAAATGATTCTGTTTCCACATGGAACCACTCTGCTGGTCGAAAAGAACCAAGATTCCCTTTATTCCGAAGCAGAAATCAAAAAACTGGAAGAAGAGCAACTTGTTTGTATTCCCGTTACACTGTCCGCTACAACATTTGAACAGCCGTCAGCTGCCAGAGCGCAGTTCCAATTTTCGCGCCCAATGTTGATTTGCTTCTCGCTCTGCGTCCCCCACATGAATGTCGCCTCTTTGCCTCTTAACTCTTTAGCGTCTAAACCCATTTGGACGCCCCAACCCGTCGTCCGCCACTTTGGGGAGCTCTATCTCAATTGGATTCTTGGATATGCGCGTGGGACTTTGCATGCCGCCCTCAGTGAGTAAATATAACATAAATATGTAGGTGATAGAGGAAATTAAATTTTTGTGGACGATTCCTCTAACAATAAGCTGGGAGGCGAACAGGACCTTCGAAGAATAGGCCAAGATTCCACAGGAAATCATATCTTTGGCTCAATTATCTTTCATTATTTTGGCAATCAAGACTTTTCAGGATGGGTTACGGTATTCGTTGTGTAGTTTACAAGATGTAGGAAGGGTGAACATCGGAAATGACATGGGTGCCAGAAGTACGGTCCATAGGTGCATAGATGCGTCTGTGCAAGAGAGTCATGCAAATGATTACCTCGCAGGGCAATCTCTTCTAATAAAGGCTAAAACATGCTGAATTGCTTCTTTTGTCTGCTTGACCGACTACATCACAACCCATTCCTCAGGGTGTGTGCCAATGCGTAGGAAATCCTAGTCGCGGCGTCTGGTGTGCGACGGGGTAGGTGCGAGCTAGAGACCTGTTTGTTGGGTCCTGAAACAATGACGATGTCCTATACCTTGTTTAAGGAGTAATCACTCCAGAACCCAACTGATACGGCCCCTGTGGCTTTGCGCCCTACCGCTGCCACGCTATCTCTTTGTTCTAATGGCGCACACCGTAACTGTTATTTTAGCAAGACGTTTGTGAGACAAGATATTCTCAGTTCTGCACATAATGCCCTCCACCCATCGCCCACCTCTTCTCCTTGATTTAGACTCCTTCCTCTCACTCTGACACGCAGTTTTCAGGGTTGTGCCGTATCGATAATCTTCTGCTATACCAACAAGTCGGTATGGGATTGTGCTCGAAAATGGTGGAAAGGCGTTTGCGATACCCGTTCGGTAAAAGCGGATATTCGAGCTCGAATGAGCCTACAACTCGAAACAAAAGTTCCGCTCGTCGATAGAACTTGAATTGATAATCAGCCTTTGTATCTATTTGACAAATATAATATCCAATAAAGAGATTTTAATGTGCATGAATGTGAAACGAAATGCGGCTATTCAGCATGATCAAATGTCTGTCAGAACTGTATTGAATAAATACGACTGGTTGTCGAGGGTACATCAACCCCTCTCAATTCTACATTTCCTAGAGGTATGAATTTCGTGCATATCACCTAAAGGCGCCTTAAGCTCATCATACTATCACATCATAATATAAAAACCATTTGGAAGTCTCAAAAAAACATGAAAACTCAGAACGAATAGGGATGCAGTCAAGTACATTAATGCGTCCATTTATGCGCCTGTGCCTTCAATCTCAAAGACAGCATTAGAGGTAATGTGGCTATTGGAAAATCTTCAGAAGGACTAACTCACGTGGAAAATAAAAGCACAAAAAGCCCATTTGTGGCGAAAGCACCGTCGAAAAACGCACCCTTGTCTGTAGAGACGGCGTAAGGCCGCGTTTATACTTTGCGGTACCGGCGGCAGGGCGTGGCTGCGTGTCTTTGCACCTCCGCCTGTGCCACTCTGTCTCGTTGCCCGCGTCGTCTGTGTATCTCCCCGTGCCACTCTCTCTCGCTGCCTGTGAACGAAGCCACGCCCTGCCGGCGTAAAGTATGAACGCGGCCTAACGGTTAACAGTTGACGCCTTCAGAAGACAGACCCCACGTCCAAGCGCCGTGATTCCTGATTGGAAACGGTAAGAGCGGTCAAGGATATGCGGCTGGATCGAAGGTATTGCAGCGCGCCTTCTCAGTTTAGCTTGAAGCTCATTCTAGAAAAAAGATGATTTCTTATTTCCGATCATCCCTTCGTGTTTACGACTTGGCAACATGCCAGTGGAAACTCGTCCGGAATATCCAACTTCTGACGGCAAGCTCGTCCGGGTCGAGAGTTATCGGTTTGAAGGGTTCATATTCACTATATTTTTCACTATGCGTCCGGACTTCCTCTATTACTGTCTCTAATTGGAGCTAGAATAGAATGCGTCAAGTATCTCCCTTTGGAGCTCAGAGAAGACACAGACAAGTGATAACGAATTCGTACGAATTCTCAGAATGATAAGAGGTGTCCCTTTGAAGCTTACAATTAGAGAAGACACAGACAAGTGATAACGAATTCGCACGAATTCTCAGAATGATGGGAGGTGATAACGAGTGGTAATAGAAGGCAATCATTAGTGACAATTGATAAAGTGATAATGATGATATTCAGTGATAATGGGTAATAACAAATGATAATGAACCTTTACGTGAAACATCTGTAAATGAGCATTGCACCGTTTTCGAAACTGCTTTTTTTTAGTGTGAAGCATTTTTCTTGTCGCACCGGTCATTACGGGCATTATTGGCAGCTTTCCAGCAATAAATATTATTCTGAAGCGTCGTTCTGCATGTAGACTTCTTTTTGGTCGAAGCATTTACCTGAACTCGGCTTCATTTCTTTTTTTGCATCCGCAAGTGCGTGCGACTTGAAAAACGCTGGTGATTGCATGAGGAAGTATAATACATACATTTCCCTTGAATAGGTTGGGTGTGATGGATGCTGGATGAGAGGATGTGTAAAGGAATTCCACACGGCTTGTAAGCTAAGGTTGCTGATCGGTCGTAATGGACCTAAGGCGATTACCGGGTCCTACACCACCCGAAGCGTGGTGCACAAAACGGTAATCGCTACAGACTCCAACTATTAGGTTGTTGCAAAATTAATTTCGGAAATGGACCGCATACTTCAAACTACTATAACACAGCTTAAACACAAGTTTATTAATCGAAGTAAAAACCATCAGAATCTACACACTTTTGCCAACGAATAGGCAATAAATCTAAGCCTTCTTTATAAAAACTACTATCACAAGAATCAACGAAGTCAAGGAAGGCACATTCAACATCGTCTAAATTAGTAAATTGTTTCTGACGCAGATGAGAATTGAGGGCTTGAAAAAAGTGATAGTCTGTTGGGGAAAGGTCGGGAGAATACGCTGGGTGAGGGAGAACTTCTATACCCAAGTGGGTCAATTTTTGCCGAGTGATTTGTGAGGTGTGTGGCCTTGCGTTGTCCTGCAACAGGATCGGCCCTCCTCTATTCACCACTGCCGGCCACAATTTTTGCAATTTTCTATACATTTGCTCCAGATCACAACAGTAAGACTCTGCTGTGACTGGCTGACCAGGTTGCAAGAAACTGTAATGGATTACACCTTTACAACACCACCACACAGTAATCATAACCTTTTTAAGGTGAAGGTCGGGTTTAGGAAAAGTTTTTGGAGGAGCATCCTTATCTACCCAGACTAATCCCCGCTTCCTGTTATCATAAAGAACCCATTTTTCATCTACAGTTATGTCATGTTCAGTTTCATCTAGTCATGAGGCACCCACTTCGACATCTTCTTCACCTTGCCGATTGTCAGCAAATGTCTGGCCACTGTAGAGTAATGTACGCCTAGGTCTTCTGCTAACGTACGAGTATTCGTTTCCGGATTTGCTTCGACGGCTCTCCTTAAATCTTAATCATTAAGCGATGACCTGCGGCCGCGACCCGACTTCTCTTCGAGATCAAAACCGCCAGAAGCAAATTTTTCAAACCAGAGCTCCACTGTTCGTTCGCAAGGACAATTCGTCCCAAAAACACTGCTGAGATTACGAGCTGCCTCCGCTGCGGAGTGTTCCAATTTAAACTCATAAAGCATGATGACTCGATAGTCGCGTCGGTTCATGATTAACGCAGCCCTGGAAAAGGCCGGCTGGAAAACTTAGAGCGACATTCATAGGAGTTTCTGAAAGAGCAGAAAAAACCCACCAAATGGTATGCCTGGCGTTCCTTGGGATGGAATAGTTCAGGGTAAAAAATCTACTTATTTATACATACCTTGAAACCGAAATTAATTTTGCAACAACCTAATACATTCGGTACCGCTAGCTCTCACGCACCGCGCTGCACGCCGTGGTGCGATACCACTTTTTGAGCTATTCATCCCGGGTGAGATGGTTAAATGAAAAGTATACTGTCGAAATCATGTGTATCTATTGTACTCGTTAAACACAGCTGTAAGGCATGTTCAGATTGGCGATTCAGGCGATCGTGCGATTCTCGTGATCCAGGCTTATCATTCGCCTACTCGATACGGATCTTATCCTTTCCGTCTGAACCGCTTCAATCGCTTATATCCTTTGTTTCCGCCTGGATCGCGAACTTTGATAATACCTGAGTCTTGAAAAAAAGTGGTCAATTTCCTTGCAATTGTATCTTGAAGTTATGTCCCATCCACCTGGCAATATGGAGCGCACTCTTTTGGATATTCCCTTTACCCAATTTCATCATTTCAGAACTACATTCTGCACAAGAATTCAGTTGCAAAAACTAACGTAAAATCTACTGTCGTCTGTCTTTTGCGCAGCAGCCATCCTCGTTAAACAGAAAATGAATCGAATTGCATCAAAGAGTTGACAGCCTGAGCGCCTTGAGTCTTCACTGGTACTTCTCACCTTGTGTGTTTAGTTTGTAAAGTTATAAACTGAAAATAATGCAAAACTTTCGGTACATGCCATAATTTAATTAATTGGGCAATGTACCGTAGGGTGCAGCGACGGCATGGAACCGTGGTTTATAGGGTATGCTGTGATCACGTACAACGCGCACCATACACGCCATTCCCGTACTTTCGCAACTTTTGCAGTTTTTAAAATAATTCCTGCTTGAAGCTATGTTCCTTCTGCTGTGAGCGTTTTTGCTATTTTCGCTTTGTTCCTATTTGCCTGAAAGATGTAGTGGGGGGGGGGCACTCTTTGTCGCGCTGTCGTCTCACTCGAAACCGTTCTACACTCATCAGTTTGTATGCTCGAGTGGATATTTTTACCTACGTCTTCCTTTAGGGAACTAGGAGCTTCCCCTCAAATTATGGTAGGCTGAAAACCTAAGCAAGAATAGCGCCAGGCGCTAAGCGCAATGGAAAGATTGAATAAGGGGTGTTATAATGCGTCAAGAGCAGAGAAGAAATGAGTCTTCCTATTAGTACTTTCCAGTGGGATGGTATATATTGTGTGTATTTTGCATTCCATAGTATTATTCTGCCTCCTATTTTACGATGAAAGTTTGTATACTTGAAAGCAGTCAATTTTTAATACCGGCAAAACCAATGCAGCAGCCCGTTATTACTCTGAACAAGTTGGATGTTATACATTGCCGTTTCTACTACTTGCGAAATATATTTGAAGGTTATATTTGATATCAAGTTATGAGCACAATCTCCTTTAGGAATGTTGGCGCGATCAGCTGTTCGTCGAATAGTTCATGTCAGAAGTATAGCTTCAACATCTCGTGACCCTCCTAACACCAGCAAGGTAAGAGGATAAAGATTTTGGCGTCAATCTTTTCTTTGGTATGTGCCGGCGTCTAGTCCCATCCAGGGTGGCAGGTTTTGGCGTACACAGTGACTTACAGTCCATTTCGGAGCGCCTGATAGGGCGAGGCCTGCGACCCTGACATCTTCCATTGCTACATTTTCGCGTGGAAAGTCGCGACATCGCGAAGTCGTGGTGTGCGCGTAAATAGTTTTTTTTTCATGTGGGAGAACATGGACCGAGTTGATGCATACTATATGAAATGTAACCAGAGAAAACGCTTTTGTGAGAAAGGACAGGTGCTGCACTAATCAATCTATTTTTCATGGAAGACTTATGTCTGTGATGTTGAGTCCTGGGACATCACATGCGATCACCTGTAAGGATAGCAGTTCATTGTAGGTCACTCCTGTAGACGAATACACTCAGCAACTTCTGTCAGCTCCACCATCGCGATTGCCAAAAATGTTCATTCGCCTCAGAACCTCTTTGAAAAATAAGTTCAGCAGTGATGGTATAGATCCTACGTTCAAGAACGTAAGTTTTGTTATCTCTTTTCCTCGAGGTGTACTTTTTCTGTTCGTAGCTGCTCACTACTGTTTGATGTTTACTGTTGCAGTTACTGGATTCAGCATCTGCTCAGCTTTATTATAACTGTGCAAATAATTACGACTATGAAAAATTGTGTGAAGGTTAGCTTTTCGAGTGGTGATCTCGAGAGCACATAGCTATTCATTCATTGCAGCTTTTGGCTTACCTGATTATATGTCATCCTGGTACAAATTGACTCTGATGCATTGCTGGTGAGAATTGCTACATGTTGAGTGTTCTGAATAGTTGATACATATGAATTTCTTTATTGATTATTTTATTTCAGGATGGTTCTATTGAGGATGCATTCTTCGCTTGACGCACAGGCTTACCTACGGTTACAACGTAGTATGCTCGCCACGTTGTGGTTCGACGTTGACGCCAGGTTAAAAATCGTTGGGGTACGTAAGTTTATTCTTATTTTTAGGTTTGTTTGCTATGATGTTTGCTTTGATTGCTGCTGTTCTTGCCGCAGCTCTCTTGTGAGCGAAAGCTCCGGTCTCGGACATAACTCACGTGTGCTCCATGTTTTCCACTTCATGCTCAACATCTTTCTGGGTTTTTTGTGACTGTCTGTTCTTTTCTATTCTTTTTCTTTTTATCATTCTCATGGTTTATTCCCTATGCTTTGTAAAGATTATACTTGTCGTTTTAGCAAGAACTAAAACAAACTCTGACATCAACATCTGATTTGAAAAGTATGCATGGCCTTCATTTGCAGACGTTCATGGAATACGATGAGGTAACCGTATTTCTCTCATATCGCTTGGATTCCATTGCTGTGTTAAGCTCTTTATTTTGATCACTAGAGCTGACGCACTCATCTACCTGCAATCCTGTTGTGAAGTTACATGGAAATGTTTTAGGGCTTTTTAGCTAATGATCGATTATTAGCTGCAGCATTATGGCGTTGTCTTTACGTGGGCCGAACCTGTGATCCTATACATGTTTTGAGAGCGATTGCCTACATACGGTCGACGGTTTGTTTTTAGCTGATGTTGTTTTTTGGTTATCAAATACCATTGCTTTTATCTATATTTTTATTATTGGCTCATTATTTTTGTGGAGAAATCCCGCCTTGCCCCTGCCTTTTCATCATTTGGAATTACTTTTCAAGCCTTTCTTTACCTGATTGTACTTGGTATTGCTGTTTGTCTTTCTGATTTATTGCTTTTTATCATACGAATGACGTGCTCAAGCTGTCTAATGCCTGGTAGAATGAGTACTGTGTCGCATTGACAAAAGGACTGTGTGCAAGTTGTGGTTGCTACCATAAAATCCCATAATAAGAGCGACCCATAGATAGGAGCGATTGTGCTAGAAAATGAAAACTGACGTTCGTATACGTTTTTTGGCGCTGTGTGCTTATCGCAATAATGGCCTACAACTACACCTTTATTCTTACTGTTTTCTATAATTTTTCTTATGCTATTTTTTATTAGATTGTAAGGGAAGTTCTGGCCGGTTTTTCGCGTTCACAAGACAAATTCAAATCTCAGAGCGCGTCAACGTTCATCAGCTTACCTATTGTGCTCCTTAGATAGACAAAAAGCTGCTCTTCCTTGCTATATGTTCTATTTAGAGTGCCACAAGGTTTTCGAATTATTAGGGAAATTTTGAAGTACTGCTAAAATGGCACTTTTTAGATGATTTCACTTCACGAGTTCTTGTTTAGTCGAGTCCTAGCGAAGGTGACCACAAATGTGAGTACTGCAAGAGGAGGGGGTGAAGCTTCGGTTGGAACACTTTGTCTCTGGTTTCAGAAGTGCAGAAATAAGAACGAGTCGAATTTTCAATTGATCAAATCGCTTTAACTAAAACGCAGAAAGCGAAGAGCGCCAATACTTGCAGGAGATGTCCAAAAGTACTCGCCCTCAACAAACAAGCTTGATCAAGCACCTCAAGTAGCCTTGATTTGGAAAAACCAAAAAAATGGGTGCCGAGGGGCCCCTCAGAGCAGCTATGGGCAAGCGCATTTTCCACAAATCTTCTTACAGTAATTGAAGCAGTTGAAGGCTGAAGCCATTACTCGTCTATCACATTCACCAGATCTAGCGTTAGCTATGCCCGACTTTCCCAAACATCTGGACAGCTTCTTCAGCAGCAGTGTGATCGGAAAGAATGGTGATTTGAAAGTGACCTTTTTTTATTGCGCGCAATATAAAACTTCAGCCCTTTAGCAAAATGAAATACGCAAGCATGCGTAATGTTGCCAAAAGCGTAGCGAATCGAATGGTGCCTATTCTGTGAGAAAAGATCAGTCTGAGCCGAGCTATGATCTCCCGAAGTTGAAATTGCGAAAACCGGCCATGAGAAATCTAATTTTACTGTTGCATTGGGAGTGACTGCTGCTGGAGAGAATTTTGAACCAATGCTAATTATCAGGAATTTTCTAAAGAATTTTAAGAATTTTCAAGAATTTTTTTCATCGGTAAATAAACCGCTCTTATCTATGCGATTAGGATAATTAAGATCCTTAAAATGCATTGCTTCACAATATCCCCACGTGTATCTTTATGTGTTCAAGATCGGTACATTTTTATCATACGAATGGCGTGCTCATACGTGCTGATCATACGAAGACCATAAACATGGTCGCGCCTTGACTCAATCTCTGAATCGACCTCATCCGCCAGTGGAGTTAAGCCCAGCTCAAGGAAGATGGTTAGATCGGTTACGCTCGGAATTAGAATGCGGGTGTTTTACCATCCGTGAATGGATTGGTGGTAGATTCTAACGGTCAGAGGGCTGCCTTCCACTCACAAGATGTCGCAGCATATGAGCCTCATCTTCTCTATGAATTTAGTGAATTTTTACCCATGTAGCGGATGAGGGGGAGGGGTGCAGTACATCGTAAAATGCGACTTCAGATACGCATTCGCCTAGCCTAGGCGTATTCTACGCAATGGTCGTTCGTTTTGGTTTCAAGAGTAAGTGCGTGCAATGAAGCCTGTGTTGTAGAAATTGGTTCCTTAATTTAAGATGGCAGGGGATTCGTCGTTAGAATCTTTAATTCTTTTCCTTGCCTGGTTATAGTCTGGAATTGATCGTTGTAGACATACCTGTATCGCTTCAAACCGCAAAATATGTGGTTGTCTTGATTCTTGGATTCCTACCTCGGAATTCACCAATCCTTCTGAAGTCACAGTTGTGACAGGTCGACTTTTGATGCCACAGGATATTTTCGGCCATATTCTACATTTTCTCTTGAGACTATCCGTTGCGTTAAGTCAATGCCAGTTGAGTTCTCCATGGCTATGTGGGTTAATATAGCGTCCAGTTTCACATTTTTGGTTTTTTAACTGGCAGTGCGTGTGGAGACTGAATAAAGATTCTCTCAGTTTATCGTTCATTCTTTTTTCAATATTCCGCGATTTCAAATGATATTCCAGATGGCTTGGCTGGACACGCTTGATCTAAACGATATTATGGTGTACGGTATAAAAGAGTGGAAACAAGTGAAAGCTAAGGAGGCTATGCATGATTCAAAATCGGAGCTTGGAACTGTAGAAGTTGAAGATTCTCCAAAGGTTGAAACACAAGCAGCCATACAATCTTCATGAATATTTTCAAATCAATTAGCCTAGTTTTTCAAATTGTTATATTATGGTTTCCACTTGTTTTGATAGATTTACCAGCACCTTATATTTGATGAAATGTTGTGGGTGCTGTTATCACGCTTAGTTTAGGATATTTGACTTAACGTTAGAGCAATCTATGCAATCATACTCTATATATATTATAATATCCAGTCATTGAATATTTTTGTTGTTCAGTTCCTTTACTTTTCCTGGGTATGAACTCGATACAGCAGTGTGTATGTGGTGATATAAATAGCGATGTCGCCTTGTTATCTTGAGAGAAAGCAGATCTTTGGATATTTGGAAGAGACTGTTATATAAGTCTTCTTCTCTACACAATATCTGAAAAGAAACAGTCTGAGTTGTTGCTTTTCGATATAATTACACTGCTCATCTCCAAGTAGTGTAATTTGCTGAAAAAAATCATGCTTCATTGTTAGTTCTTTGTTGGTCCAAGTGTTAGGAGTGATCTAAGCATCTTTGTATTCTAGCCAGTAGTTTACTTGTTTGGTCAATGGCCGAACTTCCAGATATTGGAGGGAGGTGTTTCTTTGAGAACTGTCATAGGCTGGGTAAGAACTCCTTACTGTTTCTGTTTTCATATCTGTTCAGTTTCATTGCAATTTTCTGTTCCAGACTTTCTACCATTTACGTGCCCAGTTTGCAAAGAATGCTATTGGTTAGTTTGCGGTTAGTTACTTAATCGTTCTTCTGTGCGATGTACAGTAGTGGTAAGAAGTTTGGAAACTTTGAATTTTCAACCTCCCTCGATTAAGAAACGGCTGAGTTGTCTCTTCACAGAATAGGCATAAAACCAAGTAGAGAACACGATGTGTAACGCCATTCTTCGAAAGTGGAAATTTTAAGTGTGGAAATGCTGTTTATGTGAAAAAGGGCGCATCATTCTCAATAACAACGAAAACCGAACCTAATAACGTCAGAATACGAGACAAAAACTGTTACTTTGTTGGGTAACCGCGTGAATCAATGACAGCCTTACACCTTCTAGGCATTGAACATATCAGAGCATCAATTTTGGACTGAGGTATAAAGCCCATTCTTTGGACAGGATATCAAACTTTTCATCGCAATTCTTCACTGGAATGTGTCTTGTACGACGCTCAAGTTCCTCCCAAAGGTGCTCAATCGGACTGAGGTCCGGACTTTGGCTTGGCCAGTTCATGACAGTAATTTTCTTCGATCTCAGAAAGTCGGTCACGAGGCGGGAGGCATGCTTCGGATCATGTCAAGCCGAAAAATCCATTCCCTCGGCATTATTTGACGAGCAAAAGGAAACATGGTACTCTCCAGAATACCCTTGTTACCCTTGTACGCGGACGAGTCTCTATTCCCTTGGATACGGAAGGTGGGCCAACGCCATATAGACCAAAACATCCCCATACCATCACATTACCTCTGCCATGCTTCACTGTTGGCACCTGGTGTCTGGGATGATTTCTCCTGTACGCAGGACGTCTCACTTTCTTCGAACCATCGCTGCCAAAGAGGCAGAACTTTGTTTCGCCGCTGAACAAAACTGTTCCCCACTCTTCACTGGTCCAGGCAAGGTGCTGACGGGCGAAACTTAGTCGTGCCTTCCTATTCCTTGAGCTCTCTAGTGGCTCCCTGCTGGGACGTCTTTCAAAGAATCCGCCAGGCTTTAGACGACGCTGAGCAGTACTTCGGCCGACAGAAAGACCCAAAAAGTTTGTCACTTCTTGGGAATGTCAGTTGACGAAGTGCGCGGGTCAGCATGCGAGGCTTTTACGATTAATATGTCGTCTCTTGGTGTCGTCTTATGAGGTTCTCCTGAACGATGAGCCTTCACCACACCTCCTTGTCTTTGGTAGCGCCTGAAATCTAGGTAGTCGCGCTTTTAGCGAGGTGATACTGCTGTGCAAGGTTCTTGGGCATTCCAGGTTGAATGGCCCGAACAATCGGCTCCTGCGCAGCTAGTGCTACTTCTTTGCCAGATCCCATCTGAAAATGAGGTACTGTGCCATAATTGTCCCTAAAACTATAAAATTATAGTGATGTTATTGAGAAGTTTCCAAACTTTTGATGCGCCCTCTTTGACCACAGCATTTCCACACTTGAAATTTCCACTGTCAAAGAATGGCGTTTCACATCGTGTTCTCTACTTGATTTTACGCCTATTCTGTGAATTTGAGACAACTCAGCCGTTTCTTAATCGAGGGAGGTTGAAAATTCAAAAGTTTCTAAAGTTTTGACCGCTACTTTGTATATTCGCTTAAAAGTTCTCTAAGTTCCTCATAGCAGTCACATCGTGTCTATCTCCATAGTCAAGAACTGGGGAAATTTTTGAGTTTCGCTCTGTGGCCGAAGCGTGGTGCGTGAAAGCTTGGACGCCGTAGATAGTTATATGTATTCAGAGGGATGCCCTGTTGTACGCTAAGTAAGGCGCAGGATAGGGTAATCGCTCCATGAGCCGCTACATATGGCGTTCCGAGCACACACGCATCGCTGAGTCATGTCCTAACTATACACTCCAAGCGTACTACCATGGCGAGAAGACCTTTCTCCTCCTCAAAATGATAGTTTATATACTATACTATAGTTCTTTTTTATTGTAAGATGTGTCGTCAGTAGGAGGCGACAAGTATTTTGCTAGACGATCATGATATGCTGTTCATTTGCGATTTTGGATTTGATTCATTCATCCCTTATAGCTCTGAGCATCGTTTCACTCATGGGTGCGACAATTCAAAGCAGTTCAACCCGGATAGTGCCACGCCTGCTTCCTCAGGACCAGTGCGTAACTTTCTGTGTTCCTATGGTGAATGCCCTGGAGCGGAAAGCATCAAAATCGTTTGTCCATATTGCGAACGGAACTATTGCTTGAAGTAAGCTTCTTTTTTTGGTGGAGGCTTCAGTTCGACGTTAACAAAGGATTTAAGGCATCGTCATGCAGATGAGCATTCCTGTGAAAACCTCCCCGAAAGAGTTTCTGAGCCTAAATTTGTATCGGCAATACCTCCAGCACCTTCAACTGCTACAGAAAAACCGGTAGCCAAGGCGAAACCTGCAGTGGTGATTTGTACTTACTTGTTGAAATATTTACCATTTAGTTCAGCGATGGAATTCTTTAGGTATTTTTCAGCGATATACCTCATATGTTTTGCAGGTTGTCAATGAAGTGGATCGGCAGAAAATGGATAAGATTCTTATTATGAAGCTGAAAATGAATGCGAAAGCGACAGCGGATGTTCCTCCCGCGGAAAGGATGTTTCTGTTTGTGGAGAGTGATGATCTCAGCGAGCGGAAAGCTGTTGTAGTTAGCAAGGAAAGTTTTGTACAGCTCATTGGGTGCTACCGTAGTTGTTGTGACTTCACTCCAAATTGTTCTACAGTCATCACTTTGTATGCTCGAGTGTATGTTTTCACTTAAATCTTACTTTGGGTGAGTAGGGGCATCCCCCTTGCCAAGGTTAGACTAAAAACCTGGGTAAAATTAGCGCCGAACGCCGAGCTCAGTGGTGTGCCAGACTCCTAGCTCATTTGTTCAATGTTATTGTTTGAAACATTACCGATTCGTGTCCTCTTATGTGGCCCTTTCTGTCGGCCGGTGATGGTAGGGCATTCATGGGCACAGTTTTAGCCACGTGTAGTTGTGTATTCCACTGCATGCTCTCAGTTTTTTCCTCTTAAAATTCTCTAGAATTGTTAAAATTCTAACTACCTGATCTTGTATCATGTTGAGAGGAGCACCGAACAATAACTGAAAGGATGGTGACACACAGCTATCCGAGGCAGCTCGGGCAGCAGAGATGTCTCCCCTGAGCAGCCGTTGCCCATTTCATTTCTAATCGTCCAGTTCCATGAAGAGTTGTCGTGGATCAGCCAAATAGGTCTCTCAAGGAAGGCCCGAGTTTTGTCTTCTTGTCCAGACACCTGCTAAAACCTACGGTGTGACGTCCTATACATTTGTTTCTTTTTCTTTGTTCAAGAAGGTGGCTGTAATCGTTCCTTCTGAAGATCTTCCCCATACAGGAATGCAGCGTGCGGTTTTTACACCCGCTCCAACCTAATCGTGCTAAAAGAGCAGTTTCTAGAGATGCCTAAGGCGGTGGCTGTGTGAGTGCGGAACCAAGTTTACTTTGTTGCTTCGTGACCGAAAGCATGAGTTGCCGCTGCGATAAACGTTGTATGGTCTGCGGCACCCAATTGGCCAATCAGTTATTTATGGCAGTTGACGTCTTGCAGCTCCAGAAAAGCAGCAGCAACCTCGCAATCATTTTGCGGTGCTTTTTGCTTTTTATCTATGTTTTAAATACGTGTCGATCTGCTGAGATCGTAAAGCGTGTAGTATGCGTATGGTTGCCATCAGCCCATAGTGAGTGATGCAGAGGAGTGGAGGAGTGGGAGATCAGCAGGAAGAGAGCGTGAGAGTGCCAGAGGGTCATAGACCGCGTTGCCTGCCATGCGCGCTGCCGACAGTACTCAACAGAGATAGAGGTATTCAGCCACTAGAATCAAGCAGGAGTTCTTCTAGGCAAATCAACTGCTACTTCATCTTTATTTATTTATCCTATCTGAAATTCTTCATCGGTGGAGGCGGTTCTGTGCCCTTGTGTTACACGTGCTTGTTTTAGAAATGGACGGTAGGACGTTGTGCGTCAAATATTGCGAAGTTGTTGTCCTTAAATGGAAATAAGGTGAGGGAATACACAGACTCTTTGAATTAGGGATTTTTTCTCGGAAATTTCTGTTGACATAAACGTACCGTGTCCTCTCTCAGTGCTACTCAAGGCTTCGCGAGGGGTCATTTGGTCGATTGTTGATTTTGAAAGTAAAAGTGTCAAGAGACCTGGGTGATCAAAAAATGAATTAAGTGGTGAAGAAAATGGAAACTTGAGAAATGGCATTACATTCTACCCTCTAATCTTTTCGGTGGACGTGTATTCGGGTGCACTCCATCTCTAGCGTATTGATCAGAGGTACGTAGCGCTCAAAAGTCTTCGGCCAAATGTTTTTTTACTTGGGTTTTTCACTTGTAACTTTTTTGCGACTGAACCGATCTGAGAGAAATTTTAGTATGTTGTATTTGGAAACACTGCATACTAAATATACTGTTTTGGCGCTCAACGGTGTAAGTTACGTGCTTACATGCGCTTTTTTTTGTTTTTGGAGTGCCATCCCTATGCCGTCCCGCTGTGCCGCTGTCATCAAAAGTCGTGGTCTTTCTACAAAATATTGACGTTCTCTGAGGCTTGCTCGTTTTTGTAAAGAAAGCCGCTTTTCTTGACCAAGCCTTTTTCTTTTTTGGGTGGTCTTGTAGTAAATTCTTGCAAAAATCCATGGAAAGTGTCTAGTGGCACTCAAGTAGAAGGAAAGGTTGACATTAGGTTCAGGCACCACGTATAAAAATTTTGTCAAATTTGGTCAAGTAGAAAAAACGTTATGACACAAAAGTTTTGGCCGAAGACTTTTGAGCGCTACTGTATATGAATCCGTGGTATGTTTATGTTGAGCGCGGTGTAATCAAGAAAATGTACGGGATCCGAGGAATCACGATAATCAGGTTACTCGACTTACCTTCTTGGGTACTCATCCAAAACATCCTTGTTGTGTCGCCAAGATGCGTCATTATGGCGATACACTCGCTCGAACACAAGCTAGCCAATTCCAGGCAGTTTGGGTGGGCGTGGTTAGGTCGGGCGGCTGTAAAGCCACGATGGCCAGCTGTAACGATGCAACAGAAGGTGCGGCTTGGATAGTTACCCAAGGATTTACTACATTAGGGAGGTAGGTTAACTAATCTGAGTATCGTGAGTTGTGCGCTAGAACGGATTCAGCATTAGACCGCAGTAAAGGTGCAGTGTGCCTAGTGACGGGAGGATCTATCTGCAGGCAGAGAGGGATGTAGCAGGTATGAAGAATTGACTACTTGCTTATTCGTCGTGCTTTCGTGTTATCGCCGCTGTACCCATTCGTGTGGATCGTGGAGATGTACAGCCTGGTTGTAACTTGCACATCTCCACGTGACTGTTGCTATTTGGAAATCGTTCTTGATCGATGTAGTACTCGCTTTTTCGTATA
Source organism: Trichostrongylus colubriformis (assembly GCA_963978905.1). NCBI lineage: Eukaryota > Metazoa > Nematoda > Chromadorea > Rhabditida > Trichostrongylidae > Trichostrongylus > Trichostrongylus colubriformis. The sequence continues at coordinate 46,105,734 of OZ022259.1, forward strand.
AAGCTCTACACCTAATATTATATGTTACAGGTACTTCATATCTTCGCTGTAGGATCAGCGCAACCATTGGATTATGCAGACACGGTCTCTGATCATCTAAATGACATGGACACCATTACGATTGAACTTGTCTAGTACTTGTATCTTTTCTGATATGTATAGTGCATCAAGGAACTTCTTTATAATTATCTTCAATTATTATAAGTATTACGGTGTACGATGAGTTCGTTGGGTTTTAATCCTCTTTTTTGATCAATTTGACTTCCCATACAATGTATGTGGTCTGTAGATCTTTTTCTTCTTTACACAACCCTTCCAATTTCTCTTAAATCGTAAGTTGTTTGTCATTTTGAATGCTTCGAAAAAGGGTACTTGTTAGGCGAAAATTCGCATGTAGGCACCTACTTTTCTTCGTTTATAAACGAGATTTCATCAAACGGTTTTATTTGACTGGCAAAGCGTAAATTGTAAGCTGATGATGATGTGTTCGTTCATATTACTCGGTATGGAGCGAAGAGAATCAGCTTTTTAGACCTCAGTGATGAGCGAAGAAGAATAGATGGCAGAAGCGGAGATTTTTGCTTTGTGGATATTCCATTTCTGAGCCTTAAATATATGAAACAGCTAAAAAAAGAACAATAAGGTTCTGTAGAGCGGAAAAGGTCCTACTCAACACAAAATAGTTTAGGCCGGCAAAGGAAACGATGTAAAAAATATGAAAAACACTCCACTGCGCTAGGAGTCAGGTGCTACAACTAACGTTGGCCCGCGGCCCGTCTCCTACAGCGGACAACTCGGAAAGTCTGTGCGTTGGATGCGAATGGGATGCGAATACACCTCCGCGCTTTTGAGTCCGGGTTTTTCGCCTATTATCGCTTCTAACCTTGAGTGTTCGTTAATAAGCTCATTTCTTTGCATCTTCCTCTTGTTTCGGACCCCTTCCGTTTCCTTTAACCTCGAGCCCCTGGTACATCACTTCACCTATTGTCCCATGGTTTGTGCTATGCACTGTATGATCAAACTTCTGCTATCTTTTAATATCTCGAATGTGACTACTTGTGCAATAAGATGGTAAAAGTGTCTTGTTCTGAAAATGAAAATCGTAGGCACTAACGTATGCACTGTAATGAGATGATCAAGATGCGCTGAGTAAAGAGTCCTAGATTAGGCCGTGTTCATGCTTTGCGCACCGACGCCGTCGCCGCCGGTGTCTAAATCATATGCACGCCGCCGTCGCCGCCGGTGTAGGCGTCAAATACGTCGGTGCGCGAAGTATGAACGCGGTCTAGATAGTGCAATGGCTAACATACCAGGCTGTCACTACAATGACTAACGGAGGACCCCATGGTTAGGGTCATCGCATTGACATTTTGTTGTTTTGCTACGTTTCTGTTTTTTTAAAATATATGCACACGGATGAAACGGCCGTGTGTGTAAACAGGATACGCCTGGATCAGTCAGATCCAAAAGGTCACGAAAAGCTTTTTTGTCGCATTAGCGTTGCAATACCGCTACATGGCATGATGTAATTTTTTGTGATAAATTTACAAGCTTGTGCGGCATTTTATATGACGTTCGGGACGATTTTTCTGCTCCATAATTTAGCATGTACAATTTTCAGATATGTAAATGGGGTCGATTTTCAGGCTGGCGAAGGGGTAGGTCCAATTGACAACAATTGACGAACGAAAATCAACCAGTCATGAGTTCCGTACTTGGCCTCGACCTTTTCTACAAATTCGGACAATTGGTTGATTTAGTATCACGCCGTTCTCTTTTTCTTAATTCTCTTTTCCAAATGCACGTTTATTCGGAATGAAAATGTTCCGCTCAAATTCTTTGTCCAACATTGCTTTAGGAATCTTTCGGAAGAATTTTCTGCTCTATCACAAATATGTTTCATTTTTGTTTTGGCTGTGATTCATATCGAATGTAAGACTGTGTGATAGCGACCCAGATGACATGATTTCACAATTTATCTCTTCAACAGATATTCAAGGAATCAGGTCAATAACGTTTCCTCGTCCCTACTCATTACCACTCTTTGACGTTTCACCACACTCTCAGCTGCTTGGTTGAGGAATTTTTTGCCCTGACTGGACAAATTGTCAAAAATCACTAAGGTTGTGACGGAAAAACTAATTTTAGAAAAAGAGGGAGGTGACTTCTCAAGCGGGGAAATGGTGAAACTTATAGAAGAGGTCGGGGCTGAGTACGACAAACATGAATGATCGATTTTTCCGGAGTGAAAGATAGTGATTTAATGGCACTATTAACCCAGAGCTACCCCATTACCTCTTCAACCGATGCGGTCGAAGAGGCTTGGTTTTGTACGAGAACGACTGGCTCGCGCATTATGAGCTTCCATACGTATCATGTAATAGTATTAATTATTCATGTAAACGTATAGACATGGAATCACAAAGTGCATAAAAATCTTCGCCAGAGGGGAGAAAACCCTCGCTCCCATCCTGCAGATTCGAAACACTACCAGTGAGTCACGGTGACCGTTGCTAGGTCAGCAACAGCCGTGCTTCTTGCAAAGTGCTTCGCTAATGAGATATCACAGGCCAATTTCGACCCCTCCTCACTCGCGTCGGAACAGCGCGTAGCACTTTTAGTTTTCACAGTTGTAATCAGAGTTCGAAGCTCTATCGATTGGTGGGGGTCCTTATCCGAAGTTTCATGAGAAGTTGAAAGCCCTTCCTAGTTAGTCTCTTATTCGATGGGCCGAGCAAGCAGATACCGTATGGACTTCATTATTAGCAATAGAGTGAGAAATATATGGCAGTGTTTATGATAGTATATTGAATGACTCACATAAAGGGACCATAGGATGGGTGGATAACTAGGGGAGTGGGTGGATCGCTCATGAGCATTTCAACGAACGAATGTTTAAATAATACGTTCAAACATTTGGGAGGAGGTGCACTATCGTACACAGCCACCCACATAGCTGACACTACAAACACAATAGAATGCATGTAATGGAAAATGCTCTCCGATACTGCGCGAAAAACCTTGCTCACAGATTAATTTGATATTTTTGATAGCTGCTGATTTTCGCCGCAGCTCGCGATGCGAAAGTAATCACAAGTATGCTGAGTTATGGGCAAAAGTCAACAATATCGACTTAATATATTCTCAAAGACGCAGTTCACGGTAATTTTCGCTCCTCGTCGCGCTCCATAAAGACTGAGAGTGCTGAAGAACACAAGAAAGAGGAAAAACAAAGAAGCTTCTTGAAAACCCTGAAAATAAAAGAGTTTGCAGCTTGAGATCAAGTATTTGGACAACTTTCGACGTAGTAATATCATCCGATAAACTTGCTGTTACAATGGGAATTTCCCCCATCCTATCTTATCGCAGCCAATATCAAGCCTCTTACCTTCGTAAGTGCCACCGTTGCTCCGCTGGCCAAATCGTTGATGGGTGTAGCTCGCGCCGCCATGATGGCTCTTTGCAGTCGTGGAATGGGCCATCTGCTCGCTGATGGAACCAAGGTATTATCGTAAACGGTAACTTGAAGTTTTCAGTTTCACGGTTCGATGCTGAAATCCGCCAATCGGCTCAACACGTTATACACATGAGTGCTGCTAACAAGGGAAGGATTGTGGGTCGAAGTGGCCATTCGAAATGGGATACACATTGTCTGACGTATTTTCGGACGCTGATCACGAACCTGCATTCCAAATTTGCTGTACGATTCTCTGAGCGGAGTAATGGAGGTTTTTTTTTTGGAAAAAACAATACTATTATATGGTAGGTTTGGAGGCCCGTAGCGCACGAGCCAGACGTTCTCGCGCAAAACCAGTGCAATTTTCGTGTTCAGGGGACCAAAATGCCCTACGAGACATGTTTTTCGCCAATTCGAGGACTATTGGGTAGGCCAATAGTTTTCCCGAAAATTAGTCAAATTCTCGGTAGGCCAAGAATTTTTCCGAAATTCGGTCAAATTCTCTAATTGGCTAAAAACATGTCTCGTAGGGCATTTTGGTCCCCTGAACACGAAAATCGCACTGGTTTTGCGCGAGAACGTCTGGCTCGCCCGCTACGGGCTTCCAAACCTACCATATAATAGTATTGTTTTTTCAAAAAAACTTCCATAACTCCGCTCAGAGAATCGGACAGCAAATTTGGAATGCAGGTTCGAAATCAGCGCCCGAAAATACGTCAGACAATATATATCCCATTCCGAATGGCCACTTCGACCTAGAATCCTTCCCTTGTAAGCTGTGGTGAAGATACCATTCAGAAGCTGAGTTAAGGTGAAAGGGTGTCGGTAGTGTAATGGATAAGCACATATGCCCGGAAAGAATGGAGTGAGTCCCGTCCGAGACAGAAGCTTTTGCCCCTAACTCAGCATACTTGCAACAACTAGCTCACAGAGTTTCTCGTAAGTGTTGCAAGTTGCACCATATTCGTGGCTTGAACGCGATGGCACTGAATACGTTAATGTTGAGCTCACACGCCATAATATTGGGTCATTCCACGAGACATGCCGCTTTTTTCAAACGAATTTCTTCTGTGAAGTAACGAGTTCGTGTGGCACTTTATGTATCATTCGAGAGGATTTCTTCTGCTCTTTAAAATTACTTAATTGTTATTTGCCCGTCATAATAGAGCCGATCTTCAGGCTGGTACCTGGTTGGTTTACGACAAATATAGAGCAAAGCGGCAATTTAAAACACTACCTTCCACTTCGGAAAAAAGATTAATCATGTGTCTCGTACTCAGCCTTCTCTTTTATAAGTCCCACCAGTTGGTTGCTTAAGAAGTCGCCTCCTCTTTTTGAGAAGGCAAGAAAATTTCCTCAATCAATCAGTTGAAAGAGTGGTGAGACGTCAAGTAGAGGTAATGGAGGGATGAGAAACATTATTGATCGGATTACTTGAATATCTGTAGGTAAAACTTGAAGTAACGTCATCTGCGCCCCTATCACATAGTTTGCAATTCAATCTGAATTGCAGCCAAAACAAAATCGAGAAATATTTCCGATAAGGCAGAAGAATCCTTCCTAATGGCTGATAAAGCAATGCTGAACAGGGGATTTGAAATAATAGAAATTTCATTTCGAATAAACGTGAGTGCTCTTGGAAGAAGGAATTTAGAAAAAGGACGACGTGAGTACTCTATCAACCAGTTAATGGAACTTGTAGAAGAGGTCGAGGCCAGTACGGGACACACGACTGGTTGATTTTCCCAAAGTGAAATATTATAGTGTTTTAGTTAACTGCCGGTTTGGCCAATTTTTGTCAACTGAACCCACTCCTTCGTCGGCCGACCTGAAATTAGGCCCCACCTTAGAGATCCGAAGTTGAGCAAAAACCTTTGTAGAGCAGGGAAATCGCTCCCGAACGATGTATAAAATGCCACACAAACTTGCAAATTTAATAGAAAAATTTTCGTTCAAAAGGAACGACATTACTTGTGGAAAGTCCCAATACGACAGGGTTGCTATTAATTGTTCTGCAACGCTGCGCAGCGCTGCAACGTACGCCAACTACATTGGGTCCCCTTGAAGAGAATTGCGTTATCTTCTGAACAAGCCACGAATCAAAGTGAAGAAGTGTGACGTGAAACTAAGCCGCAATGAATTCATCAATGTAAACCAGAAACAAATTCGCGATAACATCTATGAGCACAGCTTTTTCCAGGAAGGACAGAGACTTCTTCAAACTCCACCATATGGTACCAGATGTGTAATCGATGTGAAGCAGTCGAGCTGAACAGCGGTTCCTTTTTTTACGCATGGAATTGCCCTACTAGCTTTCATCAGACATTGAGACTGGCATATAAAATGAGGACGAAGCTGCACCATTCATCGTTCAATGGACCTTCCCTTTGAGAAACAGCTCGTTATTACAGTATATTCTTCTACTATCGAATAGTCGTTTATAGCTAGATGGTTCTATGTTTAGTGATGAGACTCATACTACTGTTACTCCTCCTGGCTGTGTCCATCCACGCATTGGGACTAGGCAAAGTTAGGGAGAAAGTTAAAGGGTTTTACACAAAAACAAAAAGTTTCCTTGGAAGGCTAAAGGACGGAACCCTCACGCGGTTCAAGAAGGTTAGTGTAGACGAAGATTTTGCGCGATCAAGACAATAAGAACGTTTGGATTCTTCAGCTCTTTGAAAGGATCGACTTTCTCCATCTCGGCGAGAGGTTGACTTCGATAAGGCGTAAAGTGGTAGAAAAATTGAAGCGTAAGTTTTCGAAGAAGGAGAAAGAAGAACTGGACAGAAAAATTGAGGTGAGTGATCTCCATACTAAAAGTGACTCACAACTCAAAGATATTTGAACCACTCCAGGAAATTCAAGCGAGGAAGGACAATGATACTCACTTCCACAACACCATCACTGAGGTCAATGCCAAGAGCAGTATCGGTCGAAGCCTTTTCCAAAGCGACATCATTCTCACTAAGTGCGCTTTTTTTGAACAGTATGTACTTGCAAAATTTCACGAAGTAATTCCATATAGGAGTCAATCAGATGAAGTCCTGGAAGCCCTTGATGGGGAGAATGGCAGTCGAGTCAGGAGACAAGCGTACAGAGATTCATACTGGCCAAACACTACTTGGACAAATGGGGTTTATTACCGGTTCAATGATACCGCAGGTCCATTTAAAAACAGCCAGTAACCGAAAATTTTGCTTATCTCTTGCTCATTAGCACAACTTCATAGTTATCAAGATTAAAATTTCAGATGAATTCATTAGAAAAATATTCAAATTAGCAACTATCCACTGGCAGCAAGCGACCTGTATCGACTTCATCGAGGACAAAGAAAATAAACGTATCAAAATCATTTGAGAACTGATTGCACCTCGGATGACGACTAGCTCCATTTCAGAAAAAGACGTTATTGTAGTAATTAAAGACGATGGCTGCTGGTCATTTGTAGGAAAAGTGGGTGATGAGCAACCACTCGCACTTGCTGAAGGCTGCGACATGGTAAGACTCGCCACTTCATTCCCATTTTTACTTAGTGATGTTCAGTAACCCTTTAAGACGCCGGCAGGGGTAAATTTGGCAAATTTGGGGGATTCTGAAAGGAGAGGGGCTCAGCAGTATGAGTAGAGAAAGAACGACATAAAACTGCGAAAAACCGAGTAATAGGAACCCGAGAAGCTCCCTTCTCACGCGTCCCTCTGCGTCACTAGCCGGGGTGGACTGCAGACAGGCCAAAGGCTGAATCAGCCGGCAGCGATCGTTTTCCTGCCTCTCCTAGACGACCCTTCCCCGGCCGCAGAACCGCAGGACGACATCCGCGCTGCGGGGTCGTCATAAGACCTCAAGTTGCGTTTTTTCAATACGATTTTCGTCACATATGACCTCTTCTGAAGTAGAAGGTTCGTTTTCAGAGATCGTGTACTCCCAGATCTCAGTTTTTCCTCACCCCTTTTGATGCCTTTGAGCATTTAGGCAACTTCTCCTACGCGCTATACAATTCAGGTTGGAACCGCTATGCACGAAATCGGTCACTCGCTTGGGTTGTTTCACACAATGACGCGCTACGATCGAGATGACTACATAACACCCATGCTCGAGAATGTTGCGGTAAAATCATCAAATTATGCATCCTCGTTTGCGGTCGGAGGATTCGTAGTGCTTCAGGAAGGTTTCGAGGATCAGTATGTCAAAAATTCACCTGGAAACACTAGTAATTATGGATATACTTATGACTATGGGAGCATTATGCATTACGGAGCAACCAGGTGGGGATTAGACATGACCTGATAGGAGCCGACGTAACGTGATAAAGCTGAATGTTTCAGTGTTTCATTCAATGATAAGCCTACAATGGTAGCTGCAGACATAAAGTATACAGAGGCGATGGGCTCGCACATCCTTTCATTCATTGATAAGTCTTTAATCAACGACCACTACCAGTGCAAAGGTGAGAAAAATGTTGACAAGTCGGCCGCGCAAGTACAACAAGGAATGTTGCTTTTCAGCAAAGTGTCCGAAGGAGAAGTCAGCGAAATGTAAGAATGATGGATTTCCCCACCCACGAAACTGCTCAGAATGTATTTGCCCGAGTGGTTATGGTGGAGCTCTTTGCGATGAAAGGGTACAATAGAAAGCGGTTTTCACGGTATCACATCTGAATATTTCGTTTTAGCCGAAAGGATGCGGACAAACAGTACAGGCAAAGGATAGCAGGCAATATCTCAGCGACAGACTTAGCTCTGGTTACGGTACCAAGGATGATTTTATTTTCTGCAACTACTGGATTGAAGTATGCGTTCATCCACTTACCTGACATACTCTCATGACTGAAATTCGCACTCTTCTAGGCTCCTGTAAACAAGAGGATCGAAATTACGATCAGCTCCTTCACACATGGTTTCTCTGTCGAAGGTTGCATTCTGGGAGGCGTTGAAATCAAGACCAATCCGAACCACACTATGACAGGTTATCGGTGGGTGGCATGGTGAAGGCGAAGGCAGTCTCATAATTTGAAGGGTACTTTTGCAGATTCTGCTCTTCAAACGATCGCGGCACGGTGCTTACTTCCGTCACTAATCGTGTGCCCGTGATTACCTTCAATCGAGCGGACTTTCAATCCGTCACCTTGGAGTACAAAATTGCCCCCGAAAAGTCGTCTTCACCAGCTCCACCCAGCAGCGCAGTATCTCGACCTAAGATATTTTCGAGATGGGAATAGTTCCGTTAATTGCTTTGATGCACGAAGATTTTCACAGTGAATAAAAATGAAGTCACACATCTTCACATGAATGAGCAAAGACCCTTAGCAAATTGCCAGAAGGACCCACGGTGGCCAGTATTCGCAAAATCGCAGCTAGTGTAAAGAAGGAAAGTTCGACCGATAATTTCTCCCATAAATGGCGTTAGCTTTTTTTTACCCTCAAGTCCCATAGATAGGAGCGGCCCGTAGATAAGAGCGGTTTGTGCTAGGAAATGAAAATTGACGTTTGTATACGTTTTTCTTTGGCGCTGTGTGCTCATGATTATCGGATTAATAGCCTACAACTTGACCTTTATTCTTACTGTTCTCTGGACTTTATCTATTGCTATTTTTTATTAGGTTGTAAGGGAAGTTCTGGCCGCATTCGCGCGTTCACAAGATAAACGCAAATTTCGAAGCGCGTCTACATGAATTAAAATACAAGTTGTGCTCCTTAGATAGAGAAAAAGTTGCTCTTTCTCTTGAAATGTTACAAGCTTTTCGCGTTATTAGGAAAATTGTAAAGTACTGCGAAAATGGCACTTTTTAGATGACTTCACTTCACGAGTTTTTCTTTAGCTGAGTCCCAGCAAAGGTGTCCACAAATGTGAGTGCTAAAGAATTTAAAGAATTTTTGAGAATTTTTTTTACCGGTAACTCAAACCGCTCTTATCTATGGGACTTTAGGGTGAATTTTTTTCCTACGAAGAGGGCTTTACCGGGCGCGATTGACAGCTCAGGTGAGCTGAATGTAGAATGACCCAACTGGAATTGATTGAGCAGGACCTTCCCGGAACCCTTCTCCATGACTGCGAACGTTCTGTAAACACGAAAGAAGGTAAAAAAGATAAATGAAAAGTTTTGGAGTTTGATCAATTCCTTGTTAGGATATGCCTCAGAATCGGGGTGACAGGTGATTGCAATTCGGCCTATACATGTCTTGCGGGGCTCATCCGATGTAAAAGTCAGTGTTTCTATCCGGGATGATGACGGGATTTGATCATCGCACTGTGCGAGTTGGTGCGCACGCCATTTGTCAGTGCACCACTTCCGTATCCCGGAAAAAATATACATAGCGAATATCCCTACTATATATGAAACGCTTCGTCTGTCTGCCCATCCGTCCGTCCCTCTTTTATCACGAAATAAGGCATAACAAGAAAAAATTTTCTCTTCCCCTCGACGCCAGGCTTAACCCTAGCCCTCCCCGCATGCTACGTTCACAATTGTGGCTGCCCGTCTTACTGCTTGTACAAGCTTGAATGGTGAAATTGGAAGACTGAAAAACTGCCTCATCCACTGTACCATAAAATGTCTCATTCAAAATTACTACGTGGTAGCATATCTAATGAAAACATAGCATAAATTTATTAAATTTGACTTACTTTCAAAAAAACACTTCGGAAAACATAAACGAACAGAGCTTTCCTCGCAGTATAGGCGAAAGCAAGCCTTTTTGAGCAAAGAAGTTGTTTTGCTGGCCTTACAAATGAAACAGGATCGTCGGCCACCATACATATAGGTTACGAAGGATCACTACTATATATAATCGGCTTAGTATGTCTGTGTATGTCCCTTTGTCTCGAAATTCGGTTTTATATGAAGAACGACCTATGGAGATTGGGGCAAGTGTGGGATGGGTAGGGCATGTAACAAGAAGTAACGTCCATATATGCACCAAGCAGGCCCCGCCCACAGTGGGCGAGGCGTGCAGTGAAATGTTTCGTTTTCAGACAGAAAATCGTTAATTGGGTTTCAGTGTGGGGAGGAAGATGGATTTGGGTCGGCGATGAGTTTCTGACAAAAGATCCTACTATGTATAACCAGTTGGCTGGCGCACACTACTGCGCGCGATTCATGGCGATGTTGTGCAAAATGGGTCTGATCGACATGACCACCGTTGTGTAAGGAATTGAGTGAAATTTTTCTCCCCTCTGCTTTCAGCTGAGCTTTCAACTGGCAAAAAAGCAGGAGAGGTGACGTGTTAGAAAGCATTTCGGTAGTAATATAGATAATTCGCTTTTAATCGAAGCCATTTTACACGTCATCGTCATGAATCGCGCACAGTAGTGTGCGCCAGCTAACTGGTAAGAATTAAATGATTTCTGTGCATCAGCTGTATAAGGTTACTTACCAGCACATCTTGGGAATTTCTGTTTGTGAGAACTTGCCCAATTAGCCCTCAGCAATAACTATTGCACTGCTCATACATTTGGCAGACTGTCTGGAACCAGGACTCTTTCGTGATCAATACACACTTTTACCCAGAGTAGGCCATGTTACATGGTTTACGCAGGTTTTTCCGAAGGATTCCCCTATTGTCCAATGATGATTCGCCCAGCTTCGCCCTTATCAATCCGTTCTCTTTTTTGTTCCTTACAGTGTCACAGATCCATTTTAGCTGAGATACCCAGGTTCGCAGAATACTATGTTGAACATGACGGTGAAGTACAAAGCTCGTGACTTCTCATTGGGAACGGGTGTATTTCGCAGTACAATAGGCAATCGATTAGTAACTTTGCTGTGAAACGATTTTTTCTGAAAATTGATGTTGGAACATGTCCGAAAGCTTGCAGGTTCTCATTTGTTACGATTTAGAATCAAGCAGCCGTTTCTTCGACGTCATTTCTGTTCCTTCCTAATCCACCAGTTCGAAAGGAGTCATTGAGAATTCAAAAGATAGAAAAAAAGTTGAAGAAGTTTTTTTCGCATAGCGTTCTCAATGAGAAGTCACGAGCTTTGTACTTCACCGCCATGACCACTATTCGTTTTTCAACATTTCAGCTAGAATGGATCTGTGACACTGTAAGGAACAAAAAAGAGAACGGATTGATAAGGGCGAAGCTGGGCCAATCATCATTGGACAATAGGGGAATCCTTTGGAAAAACCTGCGTAAACCATGTAACATGGCCTACTCTGGGTAAAAGTGTGTATTGATCACGAAAGAGTCCTGGTTCCAGACAGTCTGCCAAATGTATGA